>PVJX010005735.1:0-42707 GCA_004027295.1 Dolichotis patagonum | reverse complement strand
TAGAAGTATGCATTTGGGTCAGTGAAGAATACAGTCCCCGAAAACTAAAACTTTATTATTTGGTCAAAGCTGTTACACAGCTAGAATGACTCCTTATTTGAATTATTTGAACACACTTTACCAGGAATTTTCCCAAAAATCAGCAACTTTGCAATAAGTCCCCCTCCTTATCTGCACTACTAACTCATGAGTTGTTTTCTCATACCTGATCACTGCCACTGCTAGGTTTTTGCCTTTTACCAAGCGTCACAACCCAGGTGCACAATCTAGAAATGTTTGGTTTGAGGGTATCCTTGCTTCCCACATCTTGGCATTTCAGCCAAATATATGTATTTTAAATTATATGTATCCCCAGCTAATTATGACAGGGGGAGGAAACAACCCTTTATTTCTGAATATACTCTAATCACTTACCAATAAAATATTTTTTCTGAAGAGGAATTATTCCTCACAGCTGTATCACTTCCTTCTTCTTGGATAATGAAATCTAAGATAGGATCATGTCTTTTTGCCCTACCTGGAAAGGATCAGATCTTGTGCATAGGAAGGAGGCAGCTGGGACTGAGATTGAGCACAACGGCGACTTGTAGAGTACGGTAATATTCTGTTTTTTGATCTAAGTAATATCTTACTTTCTATCCTCTAAAACAAAAACTAAAGAACACTGAACAAGATCCTAGGCTATCCTTAGTGAAGTCAAGAGGTAAGATACACAGAGGCCTGGGTCACTGCAGGGCCTAAGATAAGGGACATACATGTGGAGGGCAGCTGTGTATCTTCTAGACTAGTAGGTAGAGGAAAAGTCACCCAAAGGGAATAGTTCTCTAACAGCTCTCAGGTATATCCTTGGAGAGATAACAGGTACTATTACAAAATATGAGTATTTCTTCCCTCTACATAATTCACTGATGGTTTTATTTTCTACTGCCTACATTCCCCCTTTCAAATTTTTCCTCACTCACCTACTTTATCAGACTTACCTCCTAATTACTCATATATGCACCTCTGCTTCACGCAAGTGAGCCCACTCAGCTTGCTCCTGGGACAGCCAGCTCCAAAGCACAGCTGGCACCATAGATCTCATCTTATCCTCCAGATCAGAGCTAGGGAAGTTCATTTCTAAGCCTATCTCTCTCTGCAGAGCAGTTTTTTGTTTTGAAATTCTGCTGGAAAGATGGTGGACGTGGGCTTCTATGCACAAAAGTGATTAGCCCCACTCCACACTACTTTATAGGCCAGCTGAAACTCTGGGCAGAACTATTCAATGGAAACCAGTAAGTTGGTGTTTTCTTAATAAAAATTAAAATGTTCCCAAGAATATTAATTAATATTTTAAAACATTCACTTTAAAAAAGAAAAAAAAAGGATTGTCTCATTTTTTTTCCCCTTCCTGAATGGCTAAGGGCTTAAAATAATTCAGTGGAATTTACTGCTCATCTTTTATACTTACTCAGCTTAACTAATGTTTCAGTAAATTTTTCACAGTTGATTGCAACTCGGCATAATAGATGGATGAATTGATGATAAGAAAAGAAGTAGTCTAGCAGCATACGATCATAAACGTCATCTTTGCCCTGAAGGTTAAAGATGATAAAATGGTTGCACTTAAATCGTATAATAAATTAAAGAGCATATTTTGTGCAAATGTAATAAATTTAACTAAAAAGCTGATTAAATCTTAAGAACCTAGTTTTAAATTCCAAATTTCTAGTAATGTTAAGATCTTAATTTCCATAAGTTTATTTCAGTGTGCAAATGTATCAGTTAAAATTACCCATTATTTCTATAAACTGTAAGAAAATTACTGTAGGATTTTAACATGTGACACTTTAGTTCTGCAGACATATGACTGAGAAGAATGAATTAAATTTGATTTTTGAAAGATCTAACGTTATTTCTGTAAGGATAACTACAATGTTACTTATTTTTAATATTTTATCTTATAATTTCTCAGTATGCTTAAGATCCAAAGATGGTGGGCATGACAGGGTGTGAATGAAGTATAGGTGAAGAAAGATAAAGGGGAAAAATTGTTTTACAAAGACTGTTATAACTAAAATAAATTATTCTGTGTCTGTACCTTGGCTCGGTATTTAGAATCAGCACTATTTTAGAATAAGCATTAAAAGAACAGAAACCAGACTAAAAATGATGATAAATCTATCAGTCGGTGATATTATACATAGGTCAGAAAGAATATAGTTTAAGGGCAGAAAAAGAAGTCTTGATTATACGGCCAAAGTTTAAAAAAGTAGCTAACTTTTCAGATTTAGATGTATAACCCAGTTATAATTTAGCCTAGTGACAAATACTAAGGCTTTCTGTTACCTATTTTTTGAGGGGGGAAAAAAGCGCTTACTACTTGTGCTTACTGTTGATTTTGCAAATATTTAACCAACATTTCAGAGCACTAAAAGTGAAAAAGTCCAAATGAGTCAAATCTTAAGATCCACCAAATGGTCATTTAAGCCTAATATACTCAAAACTGCCAGGGGGGAAATTTCAAATTACTTCGTGCTATAGAAACATGATTTTCCTGGCATCCCAACATACCTTACTGGTTTCCACCATTGTGGGCAAGAGGCACATATTGAGTTCAGGGCGCGGAGGCCGAATATTGCTTTTCCCTCCTATTAGCTTGATATTTTCTCGACAAGGGAAATAAGGTCCAAGAGACACTAAGATATTAAAAGTGTACAATAAGAATAAATGGAAAAAATAAATCTCCAAGCTTCAGTGTTGCAGAATGATTAAATGCCAACCATATTCAAGAATTGTGCTAGATGAATACGTACTTGGTATATTACTGTGATGATAAGTACAATGGTTATGTTGTAGAAATGGAACCAGGGTATGAAGAAAATCATGGGGACTCAAAAGCACGAGTTCCTTGAGGACATCTGAAAATTAAAACACAATTTGGGTATTAAAGCATTGGAATTACATCTGTTACTTAAAAACTCAATCCTGATGGAGACTGCAGTGTGGCAATACTGAAAACTGTTTACTGTTACACAGAAATTTCATCTGATGTTCAATCAAAATCTGGATCAGGAGTCACTAACCACAATATAGGATCTTCATTTAGAAAGAAAAGCTTAACACATTCATGATATGGCTATAATTCGTATGTCTGAACCACCAGTAGTACATGCATGGATGTCCTATCAGGTAGCATGGGACAGTCATGCATGTATCAACAGTAACTCAAGCTGGCAGAAATGTATTAAAAACTATTTATTAGTACTTTATTTCAACAAGAGAAGTTTCATTGAGAAGTACAGTGAGAAAAATATTTAATGCACACTGATTACTTGTCTTTCTAATCAACTACAACAGCTAGAAAGGACCTAAAGTTCCAAATCTTTGGCTCTATGGGATAACTGATAACCTTGTATTCTACTATTAAGTTTCATGATGCTGGCTGATTTTCACCCTCTAGTCATATAGGAATAAAGTTCATAATGACAGTCTACTGGCAAAGTTTGTGGTTGACAAGAGATTACTGCTATGTGCTCCTCTTTACTGAAGAACAAAAAAATTAGGTGAGTTATTGTACAGGACATCAAGACTGCTCACACACAATAGTCAAAGAGTTCTTCATGCTTTTTTTATGCTATAGTTTTTAAAGATCATAACTTTGACGTAAAAAGTTTACTTTAAATTTATAATGGAGTATCTTTTAACAGACAGATTTTCATTTTTTTATAAATATGCAGTTAATAATCAAGTGAAACACTCAGAACCTGAGAACAGCTACTGAGAAGTATCTTTAGGCAAAAGAACTCAAAGTGCAATAATCATCCAAAACCTTTACAATGTCAGTTGTACCTTGTAAACATCTACATGATTGTACCCTGCTTAGGATCAGAAGATTTTAAAGTTTTAAGATATAGATAATTGAAGGTCAAAGAGCCCAGATACACTGAGTGACCTGCTCATGATCACATGGGTAAGCACCAGCAATTTAAAAAACAAAACTTAATTTTCTTAGGATCTGCTAGCCAGTGTGAATCATACATAAAATCATGAAATGATTTCTGCAAATCCTGCAGAATTAACATCACATTTCAAACAAAACAAAAGGAAACCAAAACCAAACCAAACTACCTCACAAGATGTTCTTTCATGAGGTTATTTAACATAGTTGTATTTTTCAAGTAACTTACCTATACAAGCATTTCTTAGTTCTGGAGGGCTATATGAATTCAGAAGAGTTAACAGTTTATGGGCAAATTCAATTCGCTCTTGCCATTGGATTAATGCTTGTTTCACATCTGCAAATATAAAACCATACACAAATATGCTTTTAAGAAATCACATTTTTTCTACTATAAACTACAGAATGCTAACAATAAAAATTCTAATTATATGAAAATATCTTTAATGGATGCTAAGTGATTGTTTTTATGGGACAGCTACTAGATTTGTATAATGGGGTCATGATGGACATTTCCTGATGGTTAGCTAGCTGAGGCCCATTCTACACATAAACCAGAGGTACAAACAATTTCTTTGAGCCTGTGATTTAAAAATTTTATCTCATTTTAACAGTAGTATTTACAAAAATTGAAGAATGACCAAACCTTTTCTCTGAAGATATGGGCGTGTAGACTTCAGAACCGAAAGAAATATTGACAGAAGTTCTACTAAGTCTCCAGTCACATGGCAAGCTGTAGCTTCATGATACATCATGTGCAATGTGTTGAAAGACTACAAGTGATTTAAAAATAATTGAAAACTTTATTTCATGTTTAGTTTGAGCCAAAAAATGCTAGTATTCATCCTCTCCAATAAACACTTTCAGACTTAAGATTATAGGCATGCACATGTGTGCAAGACAAGCATGTGCTTTCTATTCCAAGGTCATATTTTTGTATTCAGCTTTTAAAATGTATGGCCCTTACTTTTAGAACTCTTAACAAGTACCTGCTTTAAACTTTTCAGGGCCTTTATAGAAATGCAACTGTTACTGGCTTTTTGTCATACTTAAAATAGCAAACCTGAATGAGGTAAAAGAGCTACAAAACGTAGGAATTCAGTTCCTTAAATTGTACTAGTTTATCTTTTTAATTCCTTTAACTATATTAGGCTAACTAAACCTTAAATTTTTTCCTACTTCATTTTATAATGAAGCATTCTATTTTTACTTTTGCATTAGTTCACCAGTCTGCATATAATATTCATAGTTCAAAATGCTGAGCTTAGAATCTGTGGCAATACATAATCTGAACAAGGTACTTCTATACTATTTCATATGTAAGCATTAAGGACAGGAACTGTATGTTATCAGTATTTAGCATTCTACCCATCATAATATAGGCATTCAAATGTCTACTGAATCAAAGAATGAAACTCTCACTACTATTCTTCATATACTTTTTTTTTTTTTAAAGACAAGAGTCTCACTGTGAAGTTCAGGCTGGCCTCCAACTCAATGATCTTGCTGCCTCAATGTCCCCAGTACTGGGATTACAGGTGTGTACCACTACATCCAATTATACCTCCATACCTTTTCTGTTAGTCAAACATAAATATCTGTCAACCCTCAAACAGAAGCAATACTTGCTTCCTTCTGTGCTCATGAAGTTCTTCTCTTTGGGGTAGTAAGCCAAGGAGAGCTGTTACTACTGAGTTAGTATATCCCCGCAACCTTGGATTATAAGGGTGTGGCACTATGCCCATCTCATTAACATGTTCACAATGGGGCTGTATGTCTCACTGCTAGGTGGCTTAAACCACTGGTGGTATATGCACACTTGTCACATGGGTGGCTTTTTCTTAATTTTTATTAATAGCACTTGTGGCACAAATGGATCTAATTACTTTCATCAATCTTTTTTAAAAAAATCAATAAAAAAGTTGGCAGCAGGAGAGTCTTGCATGTACTATGAATGGTTCAAGCTGGTGGGAATCTGCTGTCATTTATCTAAATGTTCTCCCACTTACAGTTCCAGGTCCAAATTCTTCAAATAATGCTTTCAAACATGTTCTATTTCCACTCTATAATACCATCAACTGAAAGCAAAAACTGTTTTTTTTTAATAAAACAAAAAGCCTGCCTTTTGTGGTGCTGAAGATTGAACCTAGACCCTTGCATGTGGCCAGCAAGCATTCTATCACTGAACTACATCCACATCTCCTTACTGGTTAATTCTTACATTACTTTTAACATGTCCTATTTTATCTCTATCATGAAACTAAGGGGTACAATGTACCTCTGGTGGATTCAAACCACTTCACACATGAAGAATTACAGTGAAAATGATAAAAAATTTATAGACACTTGAATAATTTGTAGCAATATAGCAGATTTTTATTTGCTTGTAACAGACTCAATAGTTTCCTGTAGTGATGCTAATCCTGGTTTCTATATTGGTCAGTAAGTGAGCTCTTGGAAAATAATCTGTGCCTTTTTTTTTTGGTACCAGGGATCGAACTCATGACCTCACGCTTGCCAGGCAGGCGCTTAAGCCACTGAGCTAAATCCCAGGCCCATAATCTGTGCCTTTGATGAGGGGAAAAAGCTATGAATTAATGTAGAAAATTAGCAGCACCCAAAACTGCCACCTAATTAGTCTTATAATTTAAATTAGCATTTATTAATCTATACAATTAAATACTGCCTGGTAAAACAGTCTACTATGAACTATTTATAAGATATATATTTTATATATATATATCTTATAATATATATAATATAATATATATCTTATATTATATATAAGATATATATAATATATATCTTATAATATATATCTTATAAATATATCTTATAATCTTATAATATATCTTATAAGATATATATATCTTATAAGATATAAGAACTATTTTAGATATATATAATGATCACATTCATCAAAGGGAATCTGTACCTGTACCTTGTTTGCTTGCTTCTTCCCTTCCCTTAAACCTTCTTCCTCACCTTATTTATAAAAGCTTTTAAATGAAGAATTCTTAATGAGAACATTAAAATCAGGTAATTTCACAGTAAAAAAGCAATAAAATATTTACCTCGGTCATTAGGATCAACCCCCGGTTAAATACAACAAGAAGTCTGTCTTCATCTGATTCTAATAGTATTCTGAAGGCACTAGAAAAATATGTTTAAGATGTAGTTTGAGATCCTGATTTAGAACAGAACATGTAGGTGAAAGAAATATAAATAGAAGTAAAATTGTCATTTAACCTTGCTACTTTCCTACTTATAGAAGGGACTGCTAAATTTGTTTTCTTTCTTTTTGGTCCTTTTGACATAGGTTCTCACTACGCAGTTCAGGATGGCCTTGAACTCACTTTGTAGCCCAGGTTGGTCTTGGACTCTCAACGATCCTCCTGCCTCAGCTTCTGGAGTGCTGAGATTACAGGAGTATGCCACCATGCCTGCTTACATATTTCTTAGGATTGAGCATCTTAAATCTGAAAATTCAAAATCCAAAATGCTCTGAAACCCTGAACTTTCTGACCATACTGACACTTTAAAAATTTCAGTTTTGGAGAACTTTGTATTTCCAGATTATGGATGCCCAATACACAAATAAAACTCTGAAATCTAAAACACTTCTGCTCCCAAGCCCTTTGGATAGGGACACTCAACTTAGAAAAGAAAAGAAATAAAAGTAAGTAAGAAACCCTCAAAGTAACTTAAGAGACTATTATATCTCTTACTATCTAATTAACTTGTTACAAAGAAGAAAAGTATGATGTGAATATTTTTAAAGTTTCAGGATTAGTAATGTTGATTCTCATGATGGGTTCATCATCTCAATTATTAAGTTCTGGATAATAAAACACATTTATATGATCAAAGCATCATCAAACAGTAACTGGAAAAAGAGTAAAATGAGTGTAAAAAACAAAACGCTAAAAGTGTATGATGACTTCAAAAATCACCATGTATAATAATCACCAAAGTATTTGTATCACTGTTGTTTTACAGATCTGATATTATTAGGACCAAAATGCTGTTACTGAGTACAACTAGAAATCCTCCTTTCATGAGATGCTTCTTCCTTGCCTTTTTCAAACAAGAATTAAGACTCTAAATTTTTTATGAAAATAAAAGTAGTAAATCTTGAGAAAATTAATTTGGCAAATTAATGCCAAATTTCTTCAAGAATTCCTTTACATGGCGGTACATGCCTATAATTCCAGCACTTGGGAGGAGGTAAGGCAGGAGGACTGCTGGCAGTTCCAGGCCAGTGAGCTGAAGACCAGGCAGAACTACACAGTGAGACACTGTCTCAAAAAACAAAGCAGAACAGAAAAAACCAAATCGAATTCCTTTGAAGAGTCTTGGCAAAAGTGTCAATTTCATTTTGTGGACTAATAAAGACTTAAATTCAAAAGCTTTCTGAGAAAGATAATATAAAATAACCCTACCTTGAACTGATTAAGATACTATCAGTAAAGTCTTCATGAAAACACTACAAATGTAAAGGACATCATCTCCAAGTTTTAGATATGAAACACAGAAATAGTAGAGGGTTTTGTGTGTGTGTGTTGTTAGATGCATTATAAAAAATTAGCCTGGACTTTAAAGAGAATTTAACATTCTCTCTAGTCCTGATTCTAATAAAACACAAATACAAACTGAAGTGTTTAAAAGCAGATGACTTTCTAAATATAGTTTCTTCCAAAGTGACTACATGCTTAAATGTTTAAGCAATGACATTAAAGAATTGGGAAAAGGATAGTCCCTATCCTCTCACCTGGAAAAACAGAAACAGAGAAAACACATTTTTACCTTATTAAAGTAGTCCAGCAGGAGCGTCCATCTAAGCAGCGTAAATAACAACTTATGGTTGTTTTTTTAAATTGTTTAATATCTTCTAATTCTTCTTCCCTCATGTCTGGCCTCTGAGCTATGAAGAGCTGCATCAAGTTAAACAGTTCTTCCACTGCCTAAATAAGGCAAACAAGGAATATGATGATCTTTACAATATTTCAGCATGTCACTTCTGATTTGTGAAAGTCAGGCTCATTAGCTAACTCTTAAAAATTATACAAGTCTAGATTATACAAGTACTGCATCTAAGAACAGTTATAACATTAGCAATCAATTCTATTTTAAAGTTTAACATATTATACAACAAAAAAAATCAACAAATCTTAAAATCAAAGTCCATAAAAATTAAAAAATGACAAATACAGTTAATTTCTAATCTTCCTACAGTTTAAAGCACTAGGTTTGTGACTTCAAAGGTGTGTTGAGATAGTCTACACCAATCCTTTTCTTTAACAATGAGAAATCACTACTTTGTCTCAAAAAATTTTTTTTGACAGGGTCTTGCTATGTAGTTCAGGTTGCTCTTGAACTCACTACGTAGCCCAGGCTGGCCTCAAACTCACAGTGATCCTCGTGCCTCAGCTTCCTGAGTGCTGGGATTACAGGCATGCACCACCATGCCCAACCATCATAAAGATTTTTTAAAAGCTAAACCACATTTGAATGAATACTGTTTCTGAAATGACCCTTTGTGGCAACACGTAAAATGATCTTTTTTGTTTTTTGGAGACAGGGTCTCACTTCATAATGTAGGCTGGCCTTGAACTTTCAGCAATCCTCCTGCCTCAGCCTCCCGAGTACAGGGATTACAGGCATGCACCACCATGCCCAGCTGGAATGATGATCAGTTTAAAGTCTGATGGATGAAACGTGAAAATTCAGTATTTTAGTAAAATCACTAGTTGTGACTTTATAAAACTAATTTACTCGTATGATAAGGGTTATTCTAATATATGTTTGTTAAAGAACTGATATCCTCATCTTTATATTTTTCACGGCGAAAGTTTACTTAACATTTTCACAAAAACATCTACAAAGCCAGTTCTACAATAAAGAGCCTTACACTTCACTGCTATCAAGGGAAAGAAACAACATGGGTAGGAAATCACTCTAACTCACCTAGTGTGCATCAATCCTGGATATAATATTTAGTAATTAAATATTATCTGCATGATTTGCGATGAGACAAGTCCACCAAAATGTAATAAATCCTGTCATGACTCCTTCAAAGTCAGGCAGGGTCATTCCCCCCCGCCCCTTTTTTTTGAGACAGGGACCTGGTAGCCCAGCCCAGCCTCAAAGTCACACTGATCCTCCTGCCTTAGCCTCCCAAGTGTTAGGATTACAGGCATGCACCATCATGCCTGGCTCCTTCTGTATTCTTACAGCATTGACTTTGAACTTTCTGATACAGTCTTTTCCTTTATTACAGGCATTCTAATATCCTCAAATGGAAATTGGGTTATTCTTCTGTGTAAAAGTCTAAAGAGCTCATTAAACCATCTATAAAGAACACTTTAAATTATAAAGGACAGTTTACAACACAGAGTAAGAAGCAGTAGTAAAAAGTAAAACCCACAAACAATAGTCTTATACAGAGGAAAAAAATTTTAATATGAAACCTATAAAAAGTTCTTTTGTAGAGCTAAAGGGATCAATTTTGAACTTTATATATAACTGTCTCCTGATGGATTTTTTAAAAAAATGGTACTGAAGATTTGATAGATCTTTTAATTGTATTAATTTGGACATAATCTTTTTTTTTTTTTGGTGACAGGGTCTCACTATGCAGTTCAGGCTGGCCTTGGGCTTACTTTGTAGCCCAGGCTGGTTTCAAACTTGCAATGATCCTCGTTTCAGACTCCCCAGTGCTGAGATTACAGGAGTGTGCCACCATGCCCGGCTAAAGATATGAATTTTTTTTGGTACTGGAAATCGAACTCAGGACTTTGTGCTTGCCAGGGAGGCACTGTACAGCTAAGCCACATCTTCAGCCCCTATTTGGACATAATCTTGAGAACAGCATTAAAAAATAATTTCCACTTAAAATATTGTCTAGCTCATAGTTTAGCATACAGATCTTGATCACAAATATCTAATTTTTGACTAGTACTTTATAAAACTGTGTCACAAAAATAACTTTTCCAGGAGACACACATGAAAGATACATTCACAAAAGCACAAAATTAACAAGTTCCATGAGAAATAGAATTTTTCCTTCAACCCAGGAAAACTTGTCCTATATTAATTTTATAGTAATATACCATTATATATTTGATACTCAAGAAAGCAAACATTTTAAAAATCCTTAAGAAAGCATGGTTAAAGACTATTCTGTATTTTGTCACCACTTTTTGCAAGGGGAAAGACAGATATTGTTAACTACTTTGAGGATACAGATACAAGAGTATCAATTTTACTCACTCCAGGGTATTGGCTGGCATGTGGTGTAAGATTTTTAAAGGCCCACTGTATGTTCTGATGAGAAGCCAGTTGTCGTGTGAATGCAGGAGACTGCTCACAGCAGAGCCTCAGAATACCGTAGTAGGCAGGCAGCATCCCACGGTTAAAAAGCACCACATCCTGATCATCATGGTCAGCAAGGATGTAATTGAAGGCAATGTTCTTGGTTACCACTGGATTCTGAACAATAAGGCGGATATTCTCTGGACAGTCAGCACACACATTGTACCAAAATGAAAGCAAAGCCTGTTTATTGTGATTTGTAGCTATTGCTGGCTCAGAAAGTTTAGGCTGGAAAAGGTTCCACAAATCCATGAAATATGTGGAAAACATCAGCTTCTCAGTTTTGGAAATTAAACAGTAAGTCATAAAGCTAAAATAGGGCACTAGCTTTGTAGTGCCATGAACAGCAGCATCAACATAAAGTTTGGCTCTTGAGAGCAAACCAAGGAGCACGTTGTAGACCTGATGTAGGACTACTGTTGTGTCTGGACTGAGTGGAAGGTCACGGGTTGGGATGTGCAAAGACCTTGTTGACCGGAACATCTGACGGAATGAATTGCTTGGTATAAGGGACACCAGAAGATAAGCTGCAGCTATAAAATGTAAAACAAAACTGTCAGACCTTTGTAAAATATAAAATAGACTGAAGAGCAGTCATTAAACACAAGCCACTCTGCCCTTTAATAATGAAAATTAAGGGCCATTACATTTCTTTTAATATACTCGTGCTTAACCCTTGACCCCATGAAGACTCCCCCAAAGGGTGACAGAAATACACGCCTTCTTTTTACTCTGCCACTGGTAATGGCAACATCACCATTACCAGAACTTCTTTTCAAACCTCTTTTGTTTACTATTCCCAAGTTGGAGAATTTTCTCCCTGTATCATAACCTTTGGAGGAAACAGTATGATTTAATAAAGAGAACATATAAACATAATATTTGAAACAAGATCTATGAAAAAAGGTTCCTAATATGGTCAAACTATTTAATGTTTTTGTTTGAGTTTTTTTCTTTTTTTCTTTTGAGATAGGGTCTATGTAGGCTATCCTCAAACTTTTTTTGGGGGGGGGTACTGGGGATTGAACTCAACACTTGCACTTGTCAGACAGGCGCTTAGGCCACTGAGCTAAATCCCAGGCTAAATTTTCCTACTCTTTTTTTGGGGGGGGGGGGTACCGGAGATCGAACTCCCAACCTCATGCTTGCCAGGCAGGTGTTTACACCACTGAGCTAAATCCCCGGCTGTCCTCAAACTCTTGATGCTTTCTTCTCAGCCTTCCAAGTGCTGGGATCATCAGGCATGTACCATCATGCCTGCCTTTGGTCTTACGTTTTTCTTACTTAAAAAATAATAGTTATTTTGTAATAACATGCAACAGTGGTATAAAATTTACTTAAACTATAAAGACAGATCAATATAAAAGTTCTCTGTAATATGTAAGATTATATAAGGTACTTATAGAACATTAATACTGCAAAATCTTTAAAAGTCTTCTAAGGCTAACTTCAAATCGAAAGATCCTCTGAGATCCTCTTCCTTTAACACATTTGGATACTGTCATTAAGCATGTAATTCTGAGTTTAATGACTTTTTAAAGTCACTAGGCTCATACTCCAGCAGTATGCAGGTAATTCTCACTTCCTGGGGAATATGAACATAAATTATTTGGGATTCTCCTATATAGATCTGTTTCTTTTCCATTTATCCAATCATGCATCTATACCAGTATGGACTCATATTTATTTGTACTTTGTAGCTTTTTTTTTGGAGACAGGGTCTTGCTATGTAGTTCAGGCTGGTTTTGAACTCACTGTATAGCCCAGGCTGCCCTCAAACTCTTGGCAATCCTGCTTTAGCCTCCCGAGTCCTGCTGGTGCTACAGGAGTATACCATCATGCCTGGCCTATGACCGTTACATCATTTACTTTGTTACTCTAACTGGTCCACCTTTAGCCAATGGAAGTTCTTTCGGGTTAATTCTGTGTCTTTGACATATTCTCATTAAGTCCAGTTCAGAGTACTGGATATGCTTGTTACTACTTGAGTATTGCTGATTTTAGGCCCTCTCAGTGGACAGCTAGGAAACAGGTTGCTAATGCTGTCAAAAGTTTACTTTTTCATTTCTTTCAACTTTCAAAAGTGAGTATTTTGTGTTTATAAACAATTTATTGTTCTGTAAAATATTTAATTTTGATATCTGTCTACTGACTTGTATATAACAAAGATGTATTTTTTCTCTTTATTACACTTTTAGCTTCCTCAAGTTATTTTCAAGACAGGAATTTTTTGATCTTTCACTAATGCTGATCATGCCTTGCCATTCCACTGAATGAGAAAACAAAAATGCTAGTAATGATATGTCACTCAAGAAAAACCAACGCTTCTTATCCTATAAAAACAAAAACAACAAGGTTAGGTGTTCAGTGGTGGAAAGCTTGCTTCGTATGCTTAAGTTCCTTGGTTCAACCCCTAATAGAAGGAATAAAGGGGAGGAAGAAGGGGCACTATAGATACATTTGTGTAACACTGTAGGTTTCCAAATATTAACAGACTTCAGTCTTCAAGGACAACATCTTGCCAGGTGTGATGGTACGTGCCTATATTCCTGGCACTTGAAAGGCTGAGGCAGGAGGATCAGTTTGAGGACTGCTTGGACAGGTTTACATAGGAAGATCCTGTTTTTAAGTAAAAATAAAAGAGTAACATCTCTAAGAGATTTGTTATATAATGGACATATGGTAGGTGCCTTTAAAAAAATGTAAGTACCTTAAAAAAGAAAAAACTTGGAATGACAAGTTGCTATGGTTGCTAAATTCTGAATATTTGACTTACAAGTCCTGACTCTAGGATAATTATGAGCCAAAAGAAACCGCTCCACCCAGTTTTCCATATTCTGTAGGACCCAGCTGTGCGCCAGTTTATTTCGGGGTGTTTGCACTGCCAACCAATCCAGACACTGAGAAGGATTATATTCAATCACCTATAAATAAAAGGACAAAAACAGAATGTTAAGTTCCACTTAATGTTCCACTTAACTTTCTTGTGCGTGTGCAAACACACACACATATCCACCATTGAACATTTAAATGTAAAGCAGTTTTTAAAAAACTAGAGTCTGAAGAAGTTTTAGCTACATTTTTCACTATTTTAAAATGTCTTTGCAATGGGTATGGTGGTGCATGTCTGTAATCCCAGTACGCTGGACAATGAGAAAGGAGAATTACTGCAAGTTTGAGACCAGCCTGAGCTACAAAGTGAGTTCAAGGCCAGCCTAAACTACATAGTGAAACCATAAAAAGACCAACAAAACTAAACAAAATAACAACAAAATCTACTTGCCTTTATTGGTGGGAAATAATTTTTTCATTAGTTCACAAAATTTAAAATAACCAAGGAATATATCACATGACAAACATAAGGACTCAATGATTTTTAGGTCTTGTTAAATTTATAAATTTATTTAAATACTTTTAATTCTTCAAAGTTTCTCACCTCTACTTTTCTTACTCCATATCTAACCTATTAATTACTATTATGTGAGAATGTTCATTGCATTGTTATGATCTTGGTTTCAAGAGAAAAGGGAAGCTTTGGAATGTATGAAGCTTAGGAATATATGAAGAGTTTAAGGTCCATAGTCCAAATTCTGTGGCTGCCTGTTTTCATTTTATTGCAGCATAACCATATCTACTCATTTACTTATTGTTTATAGCTATTTTTAGGCTAAAAAGCAATGCTGAGAGTAGTTTTAAAGACTATGGCCAGGAAAGCCTAGAAAGCTTTTTAAAAAAGGTTTGCTGACCTGTGGTCCATAACATTTTCGATATTAAGGAGAAATTTTTTGACCACAGCATTAACTTTAGAAGCAAAGGGATTGGTATTTCCTTTTTTTTTTTTTTCTTCCCCCTTTACCATTTCTGTCCACTGCTGAGAACATCTGGTTTTATTTTTAGGGTTTCTAGTTGCCTTATGTAATCATTCTTGACAGTAAAGGAATGACATGATCATATGTAGGTGCAAGAAATTTTTAAAACACCTGGGACACTAGCTAAAAATTCATTTTGCTCAAAATCTTATGACTAAAGCTCCTCTTCTTCCTTTGACCTGGGAATGACTCAGTGAAACCATTTTGGTAATCCAAATAAGAAAAAACTGGTACAGTCCCTAATTTACAAATGAGTTCTGCTCTGGGAAAAATTTTTGTAAGTTGGATTTGTTTGTAAGCTGACAAAGTGAGTCTTACAGTTGTGAAAGTTCACAAGTTCACAACTTCAATGTTTGTAAGTCAGGGACATATTCTTACTGTTGTTAAGACAGTAGTGACTACATTACAGAAGTAGAATCTTGAGAAAGTAAATAATGAAAATACTCATGCCAAGACTTACCTCCCATATCCTCTGCAGAATATAAGATGCAAAGGGAGGCATTCCTGGAGGTCCACCAGCAAATTCCATTAGCATTGTCAACAATTTAAAGAAAGGATTGGCTGCCTGTAAGACACATATGCATGTGTTTTTGGATCAGTATGAATCCATGTCTTTCAGCAGGAAACAAACAACATATATTCTGCTACATATTTCATTTAAATCTGCTATATTAGCAGAATTCACTCATACTCTGGCATACGAACTTGAACTACCATAAAACAGCAGGATCAGCTAGAGGATACAAAGTCAGTTGAATAAGAATACATAAAATAGATTTTTTCTGGATGCCAAATGTGTTTGGAAAATAAACAATTTAAAAAATTTATTAAGCTGCCAAACATTTTATGTATTTATAGTATACCTTGGGATGTCCTGAAAACTGCATACATTGTGGAACGGCTATATTCAGCTAATTTTATACTATCTCACATATTGTTTTTCTTGTGATGAGAATGCTTAAAATGTTCCTAGTAATTTCCAAATATGCAGTGCATTATCACTAACTATAATCACCATATGTACAACAGATCTCTTGAACTTATCCCTCATGTTTAAGTGAAAAATTTTATCCTTTGACTGCAATCTTCCCTTTTTTAAATTTTATTTTATTTATTTATTTATTTTTTTTGGTACCAGGGATCGAACTCACGACCTCACGCTTGCCAGGCAGGCGCTTAAGCCACTGAGCTAAATCCCCAGCCCGACTGAAATCTTCCCAATTCCCAAAAATTTATTAATGAAACAAGCAAGCAATGTCTATTGAAAAACTTAGGTTAAAAGTTTCCTATAGAAAAATGTGATCCTTGAGGAGTAATTTATATTAATGTTTGACATGTACTGTTAAAAGTATCTAAACATTTTCATTTTATAAAAATACTCTTCTATGATACTGTATTCTATTTTCCATATAGCTCTCCACATGCAGATAGCTAGCTAGTGTACTTTGTGTCTTGGACACAATTATGACATATGCCTCACACTAAACAACTTCAAAGCTTAGCATTTAGGAGCCACTCTGATATACTGAATTCATGTATGTATTTTTAGTTGTGAAAACTATATTTATGATAATGAAACAAGAAGAAATAATTCAGTTTATTCAAATTATATACTTAAGAAGTAGGCTAGTGTGTTATGGTAGAAATCTAAACAACTAGAAAGATTTATAATATGAAGGCACTATCAGTATTGATAGTAGTTTCAAAAGAAATGAATTGAGAAACCTTTACATACCTCAGGAGTCAACTTTGCTATTGAGGTGAAAAGCATAGACACAATCTAAAATAGAAATAGGAGAATGTTAGAATATTCTTTTGAAAATTACCAAAAATCTTTAAGACTGGTTTTTTGCACTTACATGTTCTGCAAGTCGATTATTATACCGACACAGGCTGAAAATCAGATTACAAGTTTGTCTTATATTGATGCCATCACGAATATGTTGAAACAAGAAGGGAAATCCCTGTTAAGAGTAAAATTTGTTCACTTAAGAACCACTGAATTATTTTTGTGATCAAATTGTCTAATATTAGAGAAGGTATTACCTTTCCTCCTGTTAATGCTGCCATGTCAGTCTGTGATAATGTCAAATGCCTAAAAGAAAATATTAGTGGAAATAAATTTTTCTCCCTGTGTATTACTTTATAGCTATTTACATCATGACATGCATCAAAACTGTCATTTCCATTTTAACTGTAACAGCCCACTAACATAAAACAACGTTTGGATTATTGTTGATAACTGAACTTGTTTGCTAAGCATCTCTTAGGGAATTTCCCCAGATTCTATCATTGGTATATCCAGGTCAAAATCTACTTTATTTTCATTTAGTCAGTTCAGTACATTTTAGTACATTAAAATACTACAATGAGTCTAATTATATTTAGCTGTTTTCTGATGTGAGATCCCTTAAAAACCAAATGGACTTCTAAGAAACGTTAGTTTTATCTCGTCTAAATGTATTGCATAGTTTTGATTTATTATAGAAAATTACAGATATGTAAAAAGTAGTGCAGGAATTTCATCATTCAGCTGCAAATTTACCAAAATTATAGCCAGTCTTGTTTCATTTTTACCAGTGACTTAGTATACATTATTCGAGGCAAACTCCAAGTATTTTACCATTCCATTCATAAATCCCTAATAGGTAAATTCCAAAATCATAATTATCATATCATTATTCATGCCTAAAATAAATCAGTAATTCCCTACTATCTTACAATATCCAGTGCACAAATTTCATTAAGTTTCTAAAAGAACTAAATAAATTTCCTTAAGTTTCTAAAAGAACTAAATAAAGTCCTTTGTTGCAACTGGTTGAAATGAGTTTTAATCTACTGGTTTCTCCTCTTTCATTATCTTGTAATTCTTCTGGTGAAGGAAGAGTTCTGTAGAGTTTACCATATTTATATTTTGCTAACTGCATCCTGGTGGTGGTGCTTAATGAGTTTCTGTCCCTGTATTTCACATAAACTGGTAGGCAGAACTAGAGACTTGATCAGATATGGATGTGACTTTTTAATCAAGGATATTTTGTAGGTGGTGGTGGTATGGATTTTCAACAGGAGGAACACAATGAAGGGTTTATTTCTTTTTGTAATATTTTTAGCCGAATATGATCACTGTCTAGATCCACTATTTCAAGATCACAAAATAGTGATATTCTAATTCCAACAGTATTGTTCTTTTACTAACTTGATTATCTCTATGATGACGAACTTTCTCTCATCTACCACTTGACTGGCATCAGATTTACTTCCTCCAGATAGGATAAGTAAATGCTTGGTACATTGCCTCTATCCCTTTTCAAAATAAAGATCTGATTTTCTAGTACACGACAAAGGTTGCCAACAAATTTAAATTTTTTTAAAGATATTATTATGAAGTTATGGATTTAAGTATCTCTGATGTGTTTCACAGTCCACTACAGTTACTCTTATTTTTGAAGCTCACTTTGTCCAATCTATGACCAGTATAAATCACCTTGTATCAGTCGCTGAGTCCTCTCAACATGAGCTCAATAGTGCTTTCAAAATGTGCTTTCAAGAAAAATCTAAGAGTTTCATTCATTCTTTGCTCAAAACCTGGCACACAATAGCTTCAGAATAACAATTTCAGGGCCGGGGATTTAGCTCAGTGGCTTAAGCGCCTGCCTGGCAAGCATGAGGTTGTGAGTTTGATCCCCGGTACCAAAAAAAACAACAACAACAACAAAAAAAACCAATTTCAATTATATTATTAACAATATACTGAAATGCTTTAGGACAATTTTGAAATTCTTTTTCTTCATGTATATCCCACTAGAAATTTACAATTTGTGTGTTCTAAAGCCACTTTAATTCCTCTCCAGTTGATTGTATCACCTCCTTAATATGTAGTAAGGCTTATTTCATTATACTTCTGTTGTTTAAGGATTGCTTATTTATTTATTTGTAATTATACAAAACATTTACATTATTCCAAGATTAAATCTACAAAACAAATTTTATCAAGCTTCCATTTCTGCCCCCCCCCCCGCCATTTTTCCTCCCACCTTCACTGGAAACCATTTTAAACAGATGTTTTTAATTTATAGTTACTTGATATTTGTGCTAGTTATGATCTATATAGTGTTATAAGCACTGAATTAACAAGTATCAAATCATCATGTCTATGTAGAAGCAGGTTCCTGTAAGCTTCTGGTCACATTTTCATCAATTAATCAATACATTACCTTGCTTTACGAGTATTTTTGTTTAAAGATACATTTCATATATGTTGTTGATGCGTTAACATTGAACTCACAACCAATAGATTACCACACATGCCTGAAAAAAACTTGTCTAAGACATGTATTTTCATCCTAAGGCACATAACAGGCTTCCCTGAGGTTAGGAAAACCAGACAGCATTTCAGCAATGTGTTTGGGTGCCATTTTAAATAGTGAAATTACCAACAGAAAGCATAAACATTTGAGGAATATGGCATACATCATGTAAAGTACATTTGTTTACAACATGAAAATCAAAACAAGACGGCAGATGGTCGTCTCGTTTGACCTCAGCTAAGAAAGTGTGTCAGCGAACTCGAAATTTTTACCACTTTGTATCACACACGTTTCAGCAAATGACTGTGAAAATTCTTCAAGTATTGATATTGGCATTACAAATCGATTTTACCAAGTAGGTGAATTTGTCTATAGGAAATACATGAATAATTAGGATTAATTGTATATGCACACATTCTTTCTCAGCATACTTTTTAAATCAAGCATAAAATATGTGTATTTTTTTTAACCACCTTCCTGTTTTAGAGTATGTTGTATGCTACATACATACAATTTGTAATTTTCGGGGGAGGGGGAAACAGTTATGCACCATAAAGATTTCTCCATGGCAGAACAGGTAATTTCCTCTTGTAACTATAGAGGACTCTATGAATTCTGGAGGGGAAGATATCTTGATTGCTTTATTAGTCCCTTTTTGATGGATATATATGGCTATCTACAGATTTTTGCTATTAGCAATAGTGTTTTAAATAAACAGCTATGACCACACATAATTCTGTATTCTGGAACAAATTCTTATATAAGTAGAGTTGTTAGGTTAAAGAATGAATGTACATGTAATTTTGCAAGATATTTTACTATACATTTCTTCAAAGACACTGTTTGTTTGTTTGTTTGTTTATTTATTTATATTGGTACCAGGGATTGAACTCACAACCTTGTGCTTGCCACACAGGGAATATGCCACTGAGCTAAATCCCTGGCCCCCTTTTTTTGTTTGAGACAGGGTCTCACTATATAGTTCAGGCTGGCCATGACTGCATCAGCACTTGGGAGAATGCTGGGATTACAGGTGTGCATCATCACACCAAGCTTCCTTTAAAGACTATTTTTACTATGACTGAAGAGACACAGTAAGAGTTTGGTAGAAAGGACTGAAATTCTTAAGCCGTAAGAGTTGATAAATAGTGGTGTTATTATTTAAAAGAAATTATATAATAAAAACTGAGTATCAATAAAATCATTTACATAAAGAGAGTAAAACCAACATTCTTTAAGCATTTTGAATGTTGAAACATTTCACCTTTCTGAGCGAGACTGTTCAACCAAAAGAGCAACTAAAGCTATCATCTTTTCAAGGGCAGCTGGTCTGTATTTTTCTTCTGCCAGAGAGAGGATATCTTCTTCCTCCTCTTCTTCTTCCCCTTCTTCCTCTGACAGCACTTCAACTTGCGGCTAAATGGAACAAAATTCAATTTTAGCATGGTATTAGTTTTAGCATCTTGATAACTGAGTCAGCTTATACAATCATCTAGGGCAGATGGTGGCATGATAATATTATCATGAAAAACTACCATTCAAAGGCCCAATCCTAACTTAAAAACAGTCTAAACTACATTCAGGACAATTTAGATCAAACTGGCAAAACTGAGAAAACAGTAATTCCTAATACTGTTTACCATAACTAGAGAGATAAATCCTTTAAAAGCTACTTTCCTTCTCATAAGCAAGTTCCTTGGAAGATGAATTAGAATAAAAATGTGTAAGTAGGACAGAACAGTATTTCTTGTTTCATAAGCTAGCCACACAGAATAGGAAATCCTCATTGTAAGCTTACAGATGATCTAAAAATCTAAACAGTAAGTTTTGAAAGATGTACTTTCTGTTACTCTGAAACGCCAGAGACTGAAACAATTTTATCATGTACAATAGCAAGAGAAAAGCAGCCAAATAGCCATTTAGACTGGAATTATATAATACTGGTATATATTTGAAGAACCACTGTAGCATAATGGTTATAGCTCAATAGTTTGACCAAAGATCTAAACCATTCATTTTGATCTAAAACAAGTAATTTCTGAATCTCAGTTCCTCATCTGTAGAATGAACATAAATATAATATTATCTCTTAGGGTTAAGAAAGGATTAAATGGGGCTGGGGATTTAGCTCAGTGGCATAAGCACCTGCCTGGCAAGTATAAGGTTGTGAGTTCGATCCTGGGTACAAAGAAGAACAAGAACAAGAACAAGAACAAGAACAAGAACAAGAACAAGAACAAGAACAAGAACAAGAACAAGAACAAGAACAAGAACAAGAACAAGAACAAGAACAAGAACAAGAACAAGAACAAGAACAAGAACACGAAGAAGAGGAAGAGGAAGAGGAAGAGGAAGAACAAGAACAAGAACAAGAACAAGAACAAGAACAAGAACAAGAACAAGAACAAGAACAAGAACACGAAGAAGAGGAAGAGGAAGAACAAGAAGAAGAAAAAGAGGAAGAAGAAGAGGAAGAAGAAGAAGAAGAGGAAGAAGAAGAAGAAGAAGAAGAGGAAGAGAAAGAAGAGGAAGAAGAGGAAGAGAAAGAAGAATAGGAAAAAGAGGAAGAAGAAGAGGAAGAAGAAGAGGAAGAAGAAGAGGAAGAGGAAGAAGAAGAGGAAGAAGAAGAAGAGGAAGAAGAAGAGGAAGAGGAAGAAGAAAAAAAAAAAGAAAAAGAAAGGATTAAATAAGACAGTGCAAACAGATCATACAACCTAACATGGCTGTTGCAGAATTCACGATACTTAATAATTATTAAAATAATCTAATTAAACTGGGTGTGGTGGCACCTGTAATCCCAGCATTCAGGAAATGGAGTCAGGAGGATCACTGAGAGTTGGAGGCCAGCATGGGCTACAAAGTGAGTTTAAGGCCTAGCTGAACTACATAGCAAGATTCTACCTATAAAAAGGACGCTAGTTACATTTTTGGAAGACTGTAACAAATTTAATAGAAGGGCCTGCCTGGCAAGCAAGGTCATGAGTTTGATCCATGGTACAAAAAAAAAAAAAAAAAAAAAAAAAAAAAAAAAAAAAAAAAAAAAAAAAACCACCCAAAAATAAAACAAATAAAAAAAATTAATAGTAAACAACTTAGAAAATATGACCAACTAGCCAAATGTGGTGGCTTATGACTGCAATTCCGGCTACTAAGCAGTCTGAGGCAGGAAGACTGCAAATTCCAGGGAAGCCTGAGTAATATATCAAGACCCTTGTCTCAAAATAAAACAAAGAGTTGGAGACTTAACTCAGCACTCTCTAGCTTTAATCCATAGCTAGCTTTGATCTCTAGCTTTAAACCATAAAACCAAAATAAAACCCTACCAAAAATGTGCAACAAAACAATATATTGAGCAGCACAGGTGCCTGCCTGGCAAGTGCAAGGTCCTGAGTTTGATTACTGGTACCAAACCTTCCCTAAAACCAACCAACCAACAAAAAAAAAAAAAAAAAAAAAAAAAAAAAAAAAAAAAAAAAAAAAAAAAAAAAAAAAAAAAAAAAAAAAAGCAAAGAAAAAAATAATATACTATTTATAAGGTTCCAAAGTAGGTTGTGGTTATTCTTGAATTTCTTTGGTTTGCCCCATTGCCTTACAAAGTGACTTATTATTCAGTTGCTTCTTGCTTTGCCATAGTTATTACAATTAACAACATTAACCAATCTTAGACCCTTAACACTACCTAAACAGGGTAGAATATAAAGGTTCCAAAACTGTATGACTATGAATGATGCAAACAAGACCTCTAAATCCCCAATACTCACATTTTCAGGTCCTTTGGTTCCCATGTAAAAATGTACCATTGTAGATATGGCTTGCAATGAAAGCAAAAACTGGCTCTAAAAAAAAATTGATTAAAAATTTAAGTTAAAGACACATTCTATATATTGAAAATAGGTACATAATCCAAAAAACAAGAGTCAGTCTCACCTCTTCTTCACCCATTTTGGCAAATTCGTAAAGGAAGGCAAAATACTCAGTAAGATGTTTACTGTGAGGTTTTACACCATGTTCCATAATTAATAAGAGAGTTCTCACAAATCGAGTGACACAGGAACGACCACCAATATCTTCTACTGAGGCATCCATATCATCTGACCTGGAGAGAAAGTTAAATATTTTAAAAACATAAATCTGGGTTTAGTGGCTCACCAGTAATTCTAACACTTCTGAAGGCTGAGATTGAAGGATTCAAAATGCAAACCCAGCCAGGCAATAATTAGACAACTTCATTGAGTCCCTGTCTCTAAATAAAAAATGAGGCCGACAATGCAGCTCAGTGCTAAGGTCCTGGGTTCAACTCCCAGTTACCAAAAAAGAAAAAAAGTTGTTTTGGTTTTTTTTTTTTGGAGATGAGCTCTTACTATGTAGCTCAGACTGGCCTTACACTCATGACAATCCTCTTGCCTTAGCCTCCCAAGTGCTGGGATTACAGGCCTTCTGATAGCTTTCAGATAATCTGAACATCATTCTTGACTTGGGAAAAATATTTTTAATAATCGCAATTTTCTCCTTTAATTTTGTGATAATGCCAGTTGAAGTAATATAAGTAGCAGTATTACAATTACTGTAAATAACTGTATCAAGCAAAAAAGATTAAGCCATGAAGTTATTTACAGAGGATTTTACACCTACTTGATTTTCTTGACTCATTATTATTTTTAAATTATTTTTAAACAGAACCACCAAAATTTTCCCTATGGATATTTTAAAAATATTGTGTATGCAGAGTAAAAAAATCAAAATTAAAAATGTTCAAAAAGTATTTCTTACCCATCTTCCATTCCTGGCTGTAAATAGAGATGAGCATGCACAGGTCGCAGTCTCTGAATCACATGGATACACAAACGCTGAAACATCTGTAAAGGAAAAGATGTAACCACTTAAGAGCCAACTCATAACAGTTAAAACAGATACTAAGAACTAAGAATTTAACACATTTAATATCCTCTGCAAGCCATTTATACATAGTCAACATATAATATACACATACATACACATATACATACATTCATTTACTGGTGTTGAGACAGGTCTCACTATGTATTCCAGGCCAGTCTTTAACTTACTATGTAGCTCAGACTTGGCCCTGAACACATGCCTCTTCTGCTTCAGCCTCCCGAATGCTGACATTACAGATATTATGGATGTGTGTCACAATGCTTGGCTGCCAAATGACTTTTTGACCTGAAGCTTTTTTGAATTCTTAAAGACTGAAAGTAAGAGGCAAAGTTAACGTTAAAAACAACACTGAAAAATGTGGACTGTGGTCCACGCCTGTGATCCAAGTACTTGGGAGTCAGAGGCAAGAAGATGGAGAGCTCAAGTCCCAGTTGGGCAACTCAGCAAGACTCTGTCTTAAAATATAAAAAATCAGACCCTTCAGTTCATGACTATGATGATTGGATGTTCATGCTGTTTGTATTTGAATACCTTCCTCAAACCCTGTTATGATGTTCGCACATTATCCATCTAATGTGAGAAAAAACACAAAAACAAACCTGGAGATGTAGCTCAATGGTAGAGCATCCATGGGTTCAGTTCCTAGCACCTCAAAAAACAAAAACATTCAAAGCTGGGCATGGTGGCACAAGCCTGTATTATCACTACTTGGGTAGTTTAGGTAGGGGGACCAGAAGTTCTAGGTTAGTCTGAGTTCCATGAACTTCAGCACAGCCTGGTGTACACAGTAAGACTCTGCCTCAAAGTAGGTGGAAAAATTCAAGCTGGGAGGAATGCACATTTGTAATTCCAGCTACTTAGAAGGCTGAGGCAGAAGAATTACAATTTTGAGGTCAGCCTGGGAAACTTAGTGAGACCTTATCTCAAAATAAAATTCTGAAGGGCTGGAGCCAGGTGTGGTGGCACACACCTGAAATCCTGGCACCTGAGAGGCTAAAGTGGGAGGACTGCTGTGATTTTGGGTCAGCCTGAACTAGTGAGTTGAAGGCCAGCCTGAAATACGTATTATTTTTTGAGACACTGTAAGACACCCCACGAACATTTGTTACTGGTTACTTTCTTGATGACAGCCATTCTTTCTGGAGTGAGATGGTCTCTCAATGTTGTTTTAATTTGCATCTAGAATGACCAGAAATACTGAACACTTCTTTATGTACTTAACTGCCATTTGTATTTCTTTATATGAGAAACGTGTGTTTTTCTCATGGTCATTTTTGGACTTGGTCTTTGAATTTGGGGGGCCTGCCTGATGTTTTTCAGAAACAAAAAATTTTGGTATACCCTAAATTTAATTTAATTTAATTTAATTTTACTTTATTTTGTTTTGTTTTGTCTTTTGAGACAGGGTCTTACTATGCAGTTCAGGCTAGCCTTGAGCTCACGTTGTAGCCCTGGGTGATCTTGAACTTGGTGGGATTACAGGCATGTGCCACCATGCCCAGATGACCTATAAATTTTAAATGTAAGAATGATCACAATACCTAGTAGTTCCACTTCAGATATATACCAGAAGGAAATGAATGTATGTCTACTGGGGCATGGTGGTATATGCCTATAATCCCAGTTACTCAGGAGGCCGAGGCAGGAGGATCATTAATTTCAGGCCAACCTGGGCAACTGAGCATCCCTGTTTTAACACTAAAAAAAAATTTTTTAAAAAGGACTGGGGGTATGTCTCAGTGGTCCTGGGTTCAATTCCCTGTACCACAAAGAAGGAAAAGGCAAAGAAAAAAGGAAAGAAAAATATTATGGCCAAACAAAAATTTCTATGCAAATTTCCACTAGTATTCAAAATAGCCAAAAAGCAGAAACATCTCAGATGGTCATCAATCAATAAATGGATAAAGAAAATGTGGTATATTTATTCAGTGAAATATTTGGCCAAAAATGGGAGACGTGGGGTCAGGGGTTTAGCTCAGTGGCACAAACGCCTGCTTGGCAAGCATAAGATCATGAGTTCGATCCCCAGTACTTCCTGCTCAAAAAAGATAAAGTATAGATACAAGCTTTAAACATGGACAATTCCTAAACAAGATGATTAAACTCATGGAGACAGAAAGTAGGTTAGTAGGCAAGGGTTGAGGAGAATGGGACTGAGGTTTTTTAATACAGTGACGAGTGTTCTAAAATTAGTAGTTATATAATTTCTCAAGATTGTGAACATATCAAAAATTATTAAATTTTATAGTTTGAAAGGATTAACTTTTACAGGGTGAGAATTCTATTACGATTAGAAAGTGCCAAAACTCAGGCTAACATTCTGGTTTGGTGTCGTAAGTGACCATAAATCTGTCATGGCTTGTGCCTAGATGTCCACCCAAAGCTTCATGCCATAGGTGGGACTTTTCGGAGGTGGTTGGGTCTAGAATGTGTGATGTTGGAATTAAGCATGTGTGATTAATTAAATTTGTCCAGTGATTGTTTTGGCATTTGCCCTAAGTCAGGCAGTCTATATAGACTATAAAAGCTCCCACTGTTGCTTGAGGTTTGCTTGCTTGTTTTTGCTATTTTTTGCCTGTCATCAACTGTTTCTCCTCTGCAATGCCCCTTTGCCCAGTGACCTATGAACTGAAACCTCTACAAACTGAGCTGAACTCTTCCTCTTTTTACTTGGGGTATTATGCTGTCTCAACAATAAGAAAAGTCACCAAGATAAAAGAACACTGAAATTTTCATTATGTAATTTTTTAATAATGTAATGATATCAAATTGACTAATTTGACAGTTCACACTACATTACAGAAATGAACTACATCCTATTCATTTAACTTTCTAGGTTATTATAGTATTCTCTTACAGTTAGACTATCTAAGGATCTGAAAAAGAATCAGTACAGCTCATAAAGCATACAGATCTGAAAGATCAAGCAGTTATAACTTATCTTCCTATATCCAGAAAATGTTCATCATTTTAGTCCCTTGATTAGAGTAATAGCTGATGTTAAAAGAGGTTAGTGAAAACAGTATTAAAATGCCTTTTATAACAAATGATGTTTTCAAAGTATTTTCATTGCAAGATTAAGCTGTATTAAAAGGTAAATTTAAGTAATTAAATTGAAAGCCATTTCTTTTTCAAATAATTTTTCAAATACATTTTTCCTTACCTGTCTTACAATTTGATTAGGACACTTAATTAGTATCTGCATTGGCCACCAGTCATCATCAGCCATGCGATCTAAAAACCACTGTTAAGAAAACAGAGCACGATTTTTTAACACTCAACCAATATTTGTTAAATGAGATGAAAGTCATAATTCACTTCCAAGTTGATGTTTAAATTAAGTTCTTAATAAAATGGCTTCCCTAGTTATTAAAAAATCTTATATCTAAAATAACAATGATCATCTCATTACAGTTTTTTTTTTTTTGAAACAGAATCTTGCTTGCTATGCAGTTCAGCAGAGCAGTGGTATGACAGATGTGAGCCACCACGACCACCTCATTATACAATTCTAAGAATTTCTTTTAAAAATTACAATATACAATTCATATGATGGTGACCTAAACTACTTTTAGAGTATTACAGAATACTATTTTTCTCTTAGTCCTCATAAATGTCAGACTGTAGAATCTTTTGTTCCTCTAAGTATGTGATCTTACAAATCATTTTCCTATTACTTAAAAACAGCAGCAATGAGGAAAGAGTTAAAACACCCAGAAAATGTAATTAGTCAAAGCCAGCATGTAGAGACACCCTTCAAAGCAGATGATACAAAATGGCACGAAGAAAAAAAGTAACAAGTGTTTATAAATGAATATGTTTTCTTAAAACACTTCAGGTGGAAAAAAAGGGTTGGGAGAAAACATAGCAGTTCACAAACCCTTCTGTTTGCAAATAATTCAATTCACAAACAAAATCTTTAGGCAAAAATTTTACTTCCATTCGGGAACTCCACATCAGGTAACAAACATGACCATGATTGTCTTCCCCACACAAACACAGGCATCTTCCCCAAAATCATGAAAACAAATGAAGTTTGTAAACTAAAGTTTCACTCTATTACTACTTATCAGAGTAACAGGTACAGGAAAATTCATTATGACCTCCACTTGCTTGCATGTATCCGAGAATTCACTAAGTTTAAAAAAAATTACACCTTTTGTCTGAGATGTCTGATAGTCAGACTTTTTTATTCCATTGCTACAAGTAAAATTAAATGATTTTCTAAGTAAGTAAAAACTCAAACTGATTTCATGTACTCATTACTAGGCTGCCATCTCCCACCTTTGGAAAAATCCTAACACTTAACTATTCCTAGGGAAGTTTCCACCTTGTTGGTTTCTAATAAAAAAACTACTAAGTTGTGGAGAGTGATGCACACCTGTAATCCCAGTCGCTCAGAATGCTGAGGCAAAAGGATTACAAGTTTGAGGCCAGCCCAGATAACTTAGTGAGACTTCACCTCAAAATAAAAAAATTAAAAGAGCTGAGGGTATAGATTAGTGGTAGAGTTGTCTTTTGGTTATATCCTTAGTACCACAAACACAAACACACACATACACACAGTGAGCTTATGTTTGGGGATATACTCTCCCTAAAATAGGTAAAAAAAAAAAACTGAATACAAACTTTTATCTACTAGAACTTTTTTTTAAGGGCGGGGGTGTAGGATATAGGTACATAAAAGTATGGGGAGATATTAGCCAAAGAGTAGAAAATTGCAGGTATAAGATAAACACTTTCTAGAGTTTTTACATTTAACATTATTGAAAAAAGTTACTAATATTGCACTGTTTAAAAAGAAGAAATCTTAAAGTGTGTTCATCACTTAAAAATACACATTAATTTGGAGAGGGGAAGAGACTGTAGTACTGGTGATTTAAACCTAGGGCCTGTGCACTGAGGTATATCTGTAACCCTTTTCATTCTTTAAGACAGGGTCTAATTAGGTCAATTAATGGCCAGGCTGGGCTTCAATATGAGATTTTCCTGCCTCATTCCCAAAATGTTGAGATTATACTAGATGTGTGCTGCACCTTTACATCTGGTTTACATGAATAGCTTCTAAGTGTAAGAGACGGCACTAATTTTAGTGTCACTACATTGTATACCTTGAATGTATGTAATTTTTGTCAGTTATACCTCAAAAAAGCAGGGGAAAAAGTACTTAAGTATCTGCACTCAGTGGTAGAGTACTTGCCCAGAATGAGGCCATGGATTCAAAACCAAAAGGCACAAAAAGAAGTTAAAGAAAAATTCTTGAGATTCTTTTGTTTGTTTTATTGTCTTGTAACATAAGGGGGGCAAGGTTTTAAAAAATAACAGTAATACTGCTGGAGTGGGGATAGCTACACCTAAGCCTCTCTGTGCCTCAGTGCCATTTGAGGACTGGAGTGGGGGTGGGGGTGGGGTAGAGAACCAGTTCTCACCAGGAGGTGATCCCTGCCAGGAAATTGTATCATTTTCATTCTTTTCTTGAGTTGGGTTTTATTCTTTTTTGTTTTTATTATGTTAAATCTGATGGCCTGAGCAGCTATTTAAAAGATAGCAAGACGTAAGTAGCCATTTTGGATTTACTATTAGCTTATTTTCAAGTCCTTTATTGCATTGTTTTGTTTTTATTGTTTCTGCTCTATTCTGTTCGATTTTTACCATATTCAAAGGTATCTGCAGCTATTTTGAAGACAACAAGAGGCATTGTGGTAATTATTGCTGATTTCATAAGATTTTGAAGTCCTGTATCACTTATATAATTTTTGTATGGTACCTCAGTTAACGAAACAAAGAGAACTGTTAAGTATGTTCTGTTTGATAACTTAATCACCTCACCTCACAAGCTGCTTGACTATTATTAAACTGTTTGGTCAGTAGTTCAATCCACTGAAGCATTGTGGGCTAGAAAAGAAAAAGAAGTCAGTCAAGAAAGAGGAACTTTTGAGCCAAAAATAACAAAACCCAGAAGATGACTAATGACATAACTGACATAAAAATTCACAAAATAAAATACATACCTTTTCCTTTGAATGAATAAATGTCTCTAGGACAAAGGAAGTGCTTAACTGTAAGAAAAGATACATTTAAGCAAAAAAAGATTTTGTTATTTTAAAGTAATGAGTCTGATACACTTATCTAATGTTTATATATATATATATATATATATTACCTTTGCTGTCATTAGGGATACAGCTTTAGGATCTGGTAATGTACTTGGAATGCAACTACACAACTGCCACATAAACCTAGAATTTAAAAAGAATAACTTAAAAAGTTCTTACAGAAGTTTGGAAAGCATAAAGTAAAACAATCTATAAAATTTACATAAAAAATTTTTATAACTTACCCAAAGTACGTGTGTTCAAAAATGTTTTTGTCTTGAAGAAACTGCATGTTATCATGCCAAATCCACTAAAGAAAAAAAAAATCCACATTAGATATCAGAAAGTAGTTTACTTCATACATTTTCACTGTATTTTTATTAGACAAAACAGATATGCTGTAAAACAACTATAAAACAAACAAAAACCTATGCACTTATAATTTATATTGAATTATTTCCAAGTAAAAGGAATAAAGATACTAAAACTATTCATTATTTACCTGCCTACCTCAAAGGATCAAAGATTTTTTAAAAATTTATAAAGGTTCTGAAAGAGCAAATGCTGTATTTATAAAAATTATGAGAAGTGATTATTTCTAACATTACTAGGATCATTCTGTTATTTTGTGTTCTTCTCTCAGAATATCCTAAATATGCTTTTAAGTCTTTGTCAGACAGTAAAATCAAACAATGGTAATTATTATTATTACTTTCATGCTGGGTATCTAATCCAAAGCTTTAATCACGCTAAGCACATGGGCTATCACTGAGCTAGACTCTCAGGTCCATAAATTTATCTAGAACAGATTTGTTCTCTGATTAATGGTACTGGGCTGGGGATACAGCTCTGTGGGCTCAGTATTTCCCTACTAAGTGAGGCCGAGTTTTATTCCTAGGACCAAAACCAAAAAAATCCCCAGCTTAATGGTATTACTGGATTTGCTACTACTGCATTTCCATATCCATTTTGAAATGTGAGATGGTAGGTGTGTGTGTGTGTGTGTGTGAGAGAGAGAGAGAGAGAGAGAGAGAGACAGAGACAGAGACAGAGAGACAGAGAGAGAGACAAGGTCTTGCCATGTAGTTCAGGACCTTGAGCTCACCATGTAGCCCAGGCTGGCCTTGAACTCATGATAATCTTTCTGCCTCAGCCTAGTGAGTGGTGGGATTACAGATGCACACCACTATACCACCTGAGCTTTGGTAGGTTCTTTTCTTTTAGATAGGGTATCACTTTGTAGTTCAGGCTGGCACTGTACTCCCTACGTAGTCCAGGCTGGCCTCCAACTCATGGCTGTCCTCCTGAGTGCTGGGATTACAGGCGTGTGTGCACCACTACACCCAACTTGGTAGGTTCATTTTTAAAGGTCTCAAATCTAATCTTTAATTCACCATTAAAGATTTTCTGCTACTTCTGTCTCATTGGTCTTCTATACTGGTCCAGAATCATATTATTAAGGCTCCAGCTGTACAGTGACATTTGGGAAATCACAGTATGGCCTGCTTCAGAGCTCTAGAGCATTTCCAGGCCCCAGCTTCCTTCATATTTTGTTTATAATACTGCCACAATACATACTGAGTTACTAATCAATAATGTATCATTTCTGGCTGGGGATTTCACTCAGTGGTATAAGCACCTGCCTCGCAAGCACGCAGTCATGAGTTTGACTCACAGCACAAAAAAACAAAACAAAACAAAACAAAACCCAAACGCAAACAAATAATGTACCATTTCTACCTCCTACAATATGAAACAAAGCTTTATGAGATATTTTATATAAAATATCTAAATTAATTTCAAATGAACTGTATGCTGAAGTGTTTATATCATGAAATACAGGGGAAAAAATTTGCAAATTTATCACACAATCCAAGCAAAAGAACATCATTGACCACATGAATTACATGTGAGCACACACTGATTTCAGTCATCCTTCAGCTTTCTAGTTTTACTTTAGTTTCACTAAAAATTATTTTCTACTTCCTTTAAACTCATTCAACTATATCAGTTAACACCATGATTATATATAAACATTCCTTTTTTCCCACAGTACTGAGGACTGAACCCAGAGCCTTTACAGTGAATTATTTTACCAGACCTTTTTATTTTTTACTTTGATAGTCTTGAAAAGTTGCCAAGTTGCCCTGGCTGGGCTTCAACTTGTGCTCCCCTACCTCAGCCTCCCAGAGTGCTGGGATCTCAAACCTATGCCATCTTGTACAGCTATTTCTTAAATTTTCTTAAATTCTATATGAGATTATAGATGTTACTGCTGTATAACTTATTCTTACACATCTCTTGTGTAAACAAAATACTTTAAAGTGTCGCTAAAAATAAAGTTAGCTTATACCTCCAGTAACTCTGATGAAACATCAAATTTGTATTCTCTGCCATTTTCTTCTTCTGGCTCCATGCGTTTATAAAACAGCATATATGCACTGTGTGTCTTTAAGAGGTAAGGAAAAAGAGTATATTTTCATTTGTACAACATGTAATTCTCACATTAGACAATGTAGAAGAAAATATAAAACTACTTTATATGAAAGAAATAATTACCTTTTCAAAGGAGAAATCCATAAATTTATCTGTAACAGAATCATACGTCTTTGTCTGTTGAAAGAAATCATACAAAACTGAGAAAGAAAATTTTACTGTAATACAAGAAAACAAATTAAGGTGTGATGCGGAAATAGTTGGTCTGGACCTAATTTTTGCAATGTGATAAGTGGAAATAAAACACCACATTGATGCCAGGAGGCACGGTCGCCCATTCCTATAATCCCAGAACTTGTAGGGCTGGGGCAGGAGGGTCAGCATGAGTTTGAGGCCAGCCTGGGCATCACAGTGAATTCAAGACCAACCTAAACTGCAGAGTGTCATCCTGTCACAACCAACCAACCAATCAAAAATTGCATCAAACTGAAACTACATTCTCACCAGTGCCAATATCATCATCATCGTCATCGTCATCGTCATCATCATCATCATCATTTTTAGCACTAGCCATTGAACTCAGAGCCTTTACAATGAGTTACGTACTCAAATTTATTTTTGTTTTGTTTTTGTGGTACTAGAAATTAAATCCAAGTTCTTCAAACTGAGCTATCTCCCCAGATCTTTTTTTTGATAGAGCGTGTCACTAAGTCACTGAGTTACCTAGGCCAAGTTTGAATTTATAATCCTCCTGCCTTAGCTTCAGAGTGCCATGATTATAGGCATGGACTACCATGCCCAGCTCTCACAACATTATATAAATCAGAAAAGCAGATAACTGAAATACCTTTTAGGCATAAAACTATTAAGATCTCAAAATAGTACCCATATGTGTCTCTATTGATCTTTGAAAAAACCCTTTTTGAGCCTCAGAGCTATAAGTTTTTACAAATAAAATTGATCAGTCATATACAGATTTTAAAAAATTTAACTGTTAGCCAGGTGTAGTGGTACATGTCTGTAATCCCAGTACTCAGGAGGCTAAGACAGGAGGATCACTGTGAGTTAGAGGCCAGCCTGGGTTACACAGTGAATTCAAGGTCACCCTAGACTACTTAATGAGACTCTGTCTCAAACCAACCAACCAACCAACCAACTAACCAACTGATGGTTAACAAGGAAAAAAGTATCGGAAGAAGGTATTAGCCAAAAATATCACAAGAGAAATGATGGAAAAGAAAAATGGTGACAGAAAAGAGAGGAAAGCCAAGCATGGTGGCGCATACCTGTAAGGTCAACATTGGGGAGACTATAAAGCAGGAGGATCACTATGAGTTTGAGGCTAGCCTGAACTATATACAGTGAGAATCTGTCACAAAACAAAACCAACCCAAACCAAGAAAGAAAAGAGAAAGAGATAACAACTATACATGTAGAATATGAAGAGTTCAGGATTGGAGCTTCTAAGCACGTGTAAGAGCTACCCCTTTCTTAATCAGGAGTATGACAAAAGTTCTATTGGTAATCTTAGAAAACTATTCTGTGATAGAAAAGATGAAAAAGAATAAGAAAATGAAATAGACTTATAATCTGAAAAACTATCTTTTAAGTGTCTTATATTTTGTTCCCTTTTTTAAAAGAACAAGCTTTAAAGTAAATGTCCTACGAACAACATGTAGCAATGTGTTTGGTTTAGTGACAGAATATGCATTTTATGTATTTATTTCCCTTTTCTACTCAGACTACTTTTCTATTCAGCAGGGTAGAGAAAGCACACCAAGAAGGAATAAGGAAGACCTTTATTAAAATATAGAACATTAATAGGCATAAAAGTATATGCTAATACAACAAACCAAAAAACCTGAAGTTAAAACAAAAACCGCAAAGAACCCCTCAAAGTTATTTTACAAGAAAAAACAACAACATAAAAACCTCAAACCTTTATGTGGGCTTATTTATGAAATAAAAGTCACTAATTGATTTTTTAGAATGAATGTTTTTTGGCTGTATGTTTTGCAATGTTAGGGATGGAATTCTGGGCCTTGTACATTCTAGGCAAGCACTCTTAATACTGCCTAAAAAATTTTTCAAGTTTTCAAGAAATTAGTATTGTGCAAGGATAAAATGACTACAGAGAAGTGAAGTATCTTTTTTACTACTATTCTATTATGAAGTATTTAACAAAAGATACTCTCTTTTTATTCTATAACTAGTATCAACTGAGTTGCTGCTGTTTTATAGGAAACACAAAAGTTCTAATTCTTTCAGCCAACTTCCTTGTGCAAGATTTTTCAGATTACATAAAGGTACTGTAATGTCACTTTGGTTAATCCTACAAAACTAACAAACAATATATTCGATTATAATTCTCATGGCATTATTCAATTTTTGCATTGTTATTTGGCTCTTTATATGTAAGGTCTCACTATGCAGTTCAGGCTGGCGTTGAAGCAATACTCCTGCCTCTGCCTCCCCAGTGCTAGGGTTTCAGCAATGCACCATCACACCCAGCTGGTGAAGGCAGAAATAATTTCATAATATTTCCTAGTGTCTACTGTATACTGTGAACATACTAAAATTGAATACATAACAAGTAAAATTTAGTTTTAATAACAGCAATTATAAGAAATTTAAGTGGCTCTGCTATATGATTTTATGATACATGGAATAATAAATCATTTACAATTTCTGAATACTTACTGTCATCTCTCCACCAAAACATTCAGAGGCAAGTTGAGCAGAATCAAAAGGTTTCACCTCAGCATCATTAAAAAGATACCTAAAACAGAGCACAGAGGGCTGATGAAGTATGGCTACTATGTAAAAATATTTATATATTGCTGTATTGCAAATAGTATTAAATTATTATTTCATAAGGTCAATTCTAACATGTTCTTAAACTCTATTAAAATCTGGGAATATTATTTCATAGTGGTCATAACCTTAAAATCCAACAGATCTAGTGTGGGGATGCAGCTCAGTGGAAAAGCGTTGGACTAGCACATGCAAGAATGTGTGGTTTCATCCCTAGCACCACAAAAGAAAAAAAAAATTGATGGATGCCTATATAACATAACATTAACATAAACAAGGAACAGAAAGCTTGCCTAACTATAATATATAAAGCTATTAGATGGGAAAGATTAAGAGATACGAGAATTTTCAAAGTTATAGACACCATTTCAAAATATACAATAAAAAGACTATATTTACTGAAAGATATGAAAACGGTTAAGTAAAAATATGGCTAAAGGAGAAATAACAGAATGGAAGCTATTCTGCTCACTACAGATCAATTAACAATTATATACTTTGTTCAAAGCACTATCCTCAACACTTAAAATCTGAGTGCCTACTATACATGTAGTCCCTGTTCATGAGACCCTTCCTGACAATATCTGTGGCCCAATAAACAGCTCAGAGTGACTTAATTTCCAACTATTTGTTTCATAAAAGATGGCAAAAAGAAAATGTGTATGTTGGAAGGGAAAAGCAAGATGAAGAATGGAGCATGCAGATAACTCCCAAGTAGCAAATGTAAGGACTTTGTGACCACCCAATGGAGATATTCAGCTAACAGCTTCTGAATGAATGCATGGATAAGGTATGATATGAGAAGTGAAGTTTTGCCTATGAATCTCCTATGGTTGTATGCCAAAATCTGTGTGTCTAGCTTTCTGAGGAAAATATTAATCAAATTTTCAAGAGTTCAAATATCTGTAGGTTTAAGAAGTGATTCATAGTCAGTAGAATACTACTGTCATACAAAGGATAAGCTTGAGTCACTGATAGGAAAATGGATGCATTTTTTAAAGAATTAAGTTTATTGGTTTATTTTAGGTATATGCAATGAGCATATTCATCATAGGGAATTTTTACCTGTACATGATATATCTTGGTTCTTTTTTTCTCTCATTCCCCTACCTCTCTTCAATCCTACCTCCCCCTCCTTATTTACAAAAGCTTTGCTTCAATTTTTTTCCCTTTTCTTGTTTTCTTTCTTTCCCCTTCCTTTCATTCCCCCATCCCCTGCTAGTTCCCCTTCCCATTTGAATATTTTCTTCCTATTTCACAATATCTATTATACATATTTTGTTCTTTATTTACACAGAAAATGGATGCACCTTGAGATGATGTTAAGTAAAATAATTCAGACATACAAGTTTAGATGTAGCATGGTTTCTCTTTTATAAAAAATTCAATATACACATATGTATACATATTTGATATGTATAAAGTACAAAATAAAGTACAATATATAATAAAGTACAATATACACATATATTTATATATAATACAAAATGGAAGACAAAGGGAAAAAAGAAAAAAAAAAGGTATTGCAATCCAATACAAACAACATACCTAAAAGGGTACCTTGCCTTAGTACAATTGTCTTATGTGTTTTTTATATGTTCTTTGCCCTAAGAGTCTGGTTTTTAATCTGTATATATGATAATTAACTTTATAAGGTCTTAAAAATAAATCAGATGCTGGAAAAATAAAACGGGTAAAAAAATTAAACTGTAATGCATATGTACCAATTTCCTACAATGAATGTGATCATTATGAACCACAAATATGTACTAATCAAAGTAAAAAAAAGCAACAAATTTTAAATCAAGATTGATATTCTTTTGAAAATCACATTCATTAAAAAATTTTTTTTAATTTTATAGGAAGTTTTTATAAAACTTAAACCTGAAAACACATTTGAAGAGAAAATGTAACAAATATACTTTAAATATAGGGAAAAAAGTTTTATTTTTAAAGTCTAAAGAAAATAATACTTAAAACTCACCATTTATTGTTTTTATAAGCATGTGGATTGACTATATCTCTGATGAAGCTATAATAGTGTCCACCATCTGCTGTTCCCGTGTGAACAGTCACTCCTATCAAGTCATACTCATAGCTCTCCGTATCTTTTGAACGATCACTGGCTTCCTTAAAACCTGAAATGATTTACATAAAATAATGGCAGTAATTTTGAAAACTGCCTAACAGTAGCATTTTAGGATATTTTTTGTAACAATTTATGTAACGAAACAGGCACGGATGCTTTATGAATTCAAGCTTTATAAAACAACTATTTGCTAGTCATTCACCATCTGTAGCCTCTTACTTCAAGGAATCTATAACACATGCAACTAGGAAAACTATTATGTTAGTATGTAATTAAAGGCAACCTTTACATAAATATAAAATAATCTCAGTATTTAACCTTATTAGCTGTTGAAATAGTGGCAAATGCTTCATTCAAGTTTTTTTTTTTTTTTCCTTTTTCTTTTACTGGGGATTGAATCAGGTCTTTGCTCTAAACTGTATCACTAGCTCCCGTATCCCCCAGATCTCACCAAATTGCTAGGTTGGCCAGGCTGGGTTTGAATTTGAGATTCTCCTGCCTTAGCCTCTCAGAGTGCTGGGATTATAGGCATGCACCACTACAACTGCCTCAAATTTCTTTATTTGGAGCATGCAAACATAATACCTGAGGAGGCATCAGGATATTTTGGTCTTTTAGTGTCACGTTAATGAAAATGGGGCACTGTACTGACACCATGCCTCTAAATATACACCATGTAATAGAAAGCACTATAGGCTGCACAGGGCAATGTATATGCCTGTAATCCCAGCATTTGGGAGGCTGAGGAATGAGGATCTCTACTAGTTCAAGACCAGCCTGAACTACTACTGTCTCAAAAACCAAAGAAACAAACAAAAAAACATAAAAAATAGCCCATATACCAGGATCTCTGTGTATAAGAAAACGAAAGATACATTTCCCATGACTAAAGATTTAAAATCTAAAGATAAAAAACACTAAAGAAGAACGTTTCAAATGGTTTTGAAGATGATACGTGATTTACAACCTACATTCCTCCCATCACTCAGAAAAAAAAAAAAGCAGAACCAGGAACAAGGCAGCAAGAGCAGATTTGGTTAAGTAACAGGGCCTGAGAGTATGGATGTGCCTATATATGTAGGTAGGCCAAATCTTTCAGCTTGGTATAAATTTCTGCTCCACTGATACTGGAAAATCATGAAAAATATAATGAAGCACAAATACTGGGAAGTCCTATAATTTTCTAATTGGTCTGGCAAAATAGGATATATATAATTGCACTTCTTAACTCTACCTAAAAGTTACAGCTTGTATATAGATGCTCCCCACCAAGGCCTCACACAGTCATAGGTGCAGCTTTTGGAGGTCTCTGGATCTAGGGTACGTGATACTGGAATTCAGGATATGAAGCTGGAATTAAGGGTGACCCACCCTGGGCATGGGTGGCAGCACAAAAAATTCCGAGTGGCTTGGGTGAGATAAAAAGGAGAAGCAGGCTTGCTTCTGTTGCTTACTGCCTTCTGCCTGTCATGCCACAGACTGTTTTTCCTCTGTGATGCCCCCTGCCATGCTGCCCTGCTTTAGTAACAATGGAGTGAAATCTCTACAAACTGTGAGCTAAATAAACTTTTTCTCCTTTAACTTTCAATATCAGGTATTTTTCTCTCAACTACGAGAAAAAGTAAGAAAGACACTATATTTTCAAATATTTCTACAAGGCCATTTCATGCAACTCATACCAAACACAAATCGTTAACTATAAAAATTGTCTCCCATGACTCCATATTGCTTCATAGCTGAACTCCACCTTCTCTCCTCTCTTTGAATAAACATATGCCCTTCTCTTGAAAGGAAAGATTCATTCACTGTTGGTATCGCTCATTTCCCATTTAGTAAGGATGAAACATTGGACATTCAGTAAGTGTTGGACACTGGAGTAAAAGATTAAAACATGGTGCTCTTTGCTAAACCCTGCATAGTACAACATCTATTTCAAATCTTAAAAATTTTTATTAAACATTGCCAGAACTCTTATTATATAAAAAGGAATATCCTATTAAAGAAAAATGGAAGAAGCATGAGCTAAATAGTTTCTACTTTCTTCTCTTACCACCTTATGTTTATTATGCCTGTGGTCCTTGAGGCACATCAGGAGTTTGAAAACCACTGACTTTTTATGGAAGTAACAATTCAGTGGTTATCTAATTATGAATCAGCTACCATCTTTAACTTACTATAATCCTCATACTGCAATACTCAAAATCAAATTGCTCTAGTAACCAAAGACTTTCAACTTGTTATTCTTAGTCCTGTTCTTAATAGGAACTAAGTCCTTCTCTTTATCATTTAATATTTATGATCACACTTCATCCTTGAGATCTTTTTGACAGAGTGGGGTTACTACCTCTTCTCTGGCTAGAAACCAGTCTTTTCCTCCTTCTCTGATTCCTCCTTCTTCTAGAAGACCAACAAAAATGTAAGCTGATCCAGCATTCAGGAGGCTAAGGCACAAGGATCACTACAAGTTTGAGGGCACCCTGGGCTACATAGTGAGTTCGAGGCCAGGCTGGAAAACGGTGAGACTCTTTCTCAAAACAACCAACCACTCAACCAACCAACCAATCAGCTTCAAGGAAGCAAGACTTTGGTTTTTCATCATCTTGTCATTCCTAGTCTATAAAAGCAGAGTAAGTTACACATAGTGAATACATGTTTCGTAACTTTTTAAGTCTTTTATTCACTTGATCATGAAGTCTTATTAATTCTACTGGTACTGGTTCTCATCTAAACCACTGTCTTCACTATGGTTTATAAGAATGATCTCACCACACATCTTTCATCATCTTCCTATTCATTTGACTCAACTTTCCCAAATGGTCACCAATTTTTCAGTTCCCTGCTGAAAAATTTCTAATAGTGAAATAATCTGTAATGACCAACATTATTATGTCTTAAAATTTAAAAAAATGTTCTGACCACAGCCTTTGGCCCATCTTAACAGTATACTCATTCTTCACCCTCCTATCCAAAAGTTTATTCTTTCTTGTCAAGTAAGTCTTAACTCTCTTAGACTCATTCACTATCCTACTTGGTAACACACTCTACTTGTACTTCTTGCTCAATATAAGACCTACACATCTAGACCTAAGCTCCATAAAAGCAGCAACCATATTTGTAGTGCTTTTCATTACATCTAAACTGCCTGGAGGAATGCGTACAACACTGTCCTACTAAATAGTATACATTTAATAGGTAACTAATGTACCACATTGTCTTTATTTTTTGGTTGAGAGTCTCACAGTGTAGTTTAGACTGGCCTCAAACTTGTGGAGATTCTCCTGCTTCAGCCTCTCAAGTGCTGGCATTACAGGAATATACCACCACACCCAGCTCACACTGTTGTCAAACCATTTTTCTTTCTATGATTCAATTTAATTTTATTAACTGTGTAGCTGAGGACAACTTGATGCTTTGCTTTTATGAAGACATGTAAAAAACAGACAATAGTGGGCACAATAGAACATCCTATAATTCTAGTATTCTGGAGAGCTAACACCGGAAGATAGCAAGCTGATTCCAGCATGGGCAAGTTAGTGGTTTACCAAGATGCTGTCTCAATAACAAAAAAGGGGACATGGCAACTGGGGATATAGCTTGGTGAGAACGTCCTGGGTTCAATTCCCAGACCATCTATACCCACTCCACTACTTAAAGAAAACTGACAAGAGAAAGAAATGGAAAATTACCTTCTTTCCTGTCACTCTTTCCCATAAGGAAATCTTCTGTATATGGTGTCATATCCAAACGTAATGGGAAGGAAAAGTGTGTATTCACTTTTTCTTTCATCATTGTGACCATATTAAATGTATACCTCATAGTATTAAAACTCAGAATGCGAGGCAATTTCTTAAAACATGCTCTGAAAGGTAAAAAATGCCAGTTAAATACTGTCTTTTGAAAAGTTTCATTTACAGCTATGCCATACCTATCTCAATATTCAGTGCAGAGTAAGTAAGTAGCAGTGTTCTAAATCACATTTTTACTAAAATTGTTTCTAGGGCTAGGGGTGTGACTCAATGTTACAGCACTTGCTTACTATGAATGAGTCCCGGGGTTTGAGCTCTAGCACTACAAATAAATAAATAAAGCCTAATGTTGCCATTTATTTATTTATTTTTTTTTTTAATGTTGCCATTTAAAACAAAGAGCTGGATGTGGTGACACACACATCTGTAATCCTACAACTTAGAAGGCTGAGGCAGGAGGACTGTCACCAAGTTTGAAGCCAGCCTATATTACATAGTGAGTTCAAGGCCAGCCTGAACTGCAGTGAGACCCTATCTCTAAACATTAAAACAAACAAAATCCACATATATCCTTCTCTTACATGAGCTTTTCTATTCTGAAAAGGCTATCTTATATCTAAATAATGAAAATAAAAAATATAGTAGACTATATTAAATAATAATGAAAGCAGGCCTGGGATTTAGCTCAGCGACATGAACGCCTGCCTGGCAAGCCCTAGGTCGTGAGTTCAATCCCCGGCACCAAAAATAAATAAATAAATGAAAGCATAAGATTCAATGGAAGCATAAACTGTATCATTCATCCTCCAGAGTCAAAACAGATCTTTGTTTTCTTTTCTTTTTTTTTTCATTTATTTACTTTTTTTTTTAATTTAAAAGAGAATAAAACAAAAGGGGGCAGTACAGAGCAGATCAGAAGAGGACAACATAGGCAACACGGTACTTTACATTAAGTCAACTGGACATCAACAGTATCTAACACCATATCTCTTACTCTGCTATAGTTGAGCATAGTTTCAATTACAATAATATCAAACATAACACAATAGTATAAAGCCATGCATATAATGAAAGAATTCCAGGGCTTTCTGAACCGAATAACAGAAAATGATCAATGGGTATTATAATATCTCATTTT
>PVJX010005734.1:0-82988 GCA_004027295.1 Dolichotis patagonum | reverse complement strand
CTCCTAGCTTTATGCTTTTTGCTATCTCTTTTTCAAGTCCTCATATCTAGTTCACAGTGAAGCAATGACAGAAATACCTAATAATACACCGCCTTATGGAACATATTGTTAGCAATTTTGTGTATGTGTGTGTGGCAGTGGAGAAAGAACCCAGGGCCTTCTCACTGAGCTAAATTCCCTGTCCTTTTTTAAACAATTCTTTTTATCTTTTTATTTTGAGACAGGTCTCACTAAGTTGCTAAGTTCCCCCAGATTAGGCTAGAATTTGCAGGCCTTCTCCTCAGCCCAGCAGAGTCCTAGGATTACAGGCACACATCACCACCCTGCTTAAAATGTTTAATCACTTCTATTGTTTTTCTTCTGTCACAGTGTTATCCTCATATTCTAGTGAGGCATCTAAATCAATGCTGTTCCAAGTGTGGTCCCTGAAGGATGCTGTTTGTTTCAGATTTGCAATATGATAAAGACAGCAGCTGAAGATAGGCGTTGAGTGACTGGGACAGCAAAGTGACAATGTCAACACACCCAAATCAGAGTGATTTTTATAATTCATTTGTACTGTTTCACCAGAGTTCTCTCTCCAATGAATTGAAGGCAAAACCTTTGATCATTTATACAACACAAATGGAAAGTATTCATTTGTAAACAATAAAGGAAACATTTAAATCACTTTTAATTCCACCATTGAACCTAAGTTACTTTTGTGAAGCTAGGGGATAGGAGTGGGGAGAGGTTCACTTTTCTCAATAAACTTTGGTTAAGTAATTTTATAGTTTTAATTTTCCATGATAAAAATATGTTAAGTACAAGCATGAAAAATGCAGAGCTATATATAAATGATGAGTTTAGACCTAGTGATTTTGCCAAGGTGTATTAAGCATTGTGGTCTCCGAAACCAAGGAGACGGTTTAGCTGCAGGACTCTAGGCCACTGACTTTTGGGCTGTCTGTCCCACTCCTCAGCTCTCCAGGACTGTGTGGTGTTTCAGTGCATGAAGCTGTGTCCTAGGAAGGACCATCAGCATCCTTCCTTAGGTCGCAGGGGCTTCCTGCTCTCTGACAGAGCTCCCGACGTAATTCAGCTTCCACGCGGCTGTCTGGCTCTCTCCTGCAGAGTCAAAGCAAGTATCTGCCACATTCTGGGGGAAGTTTAGGACAAATGAGGAACCATGAGGAAACGGCCTTTAGGATGGAATGGCCTCCACAGAATGTCTGTGGTGGCCATTTTCAAGTCATCATGAAAACCCCTAGAATGGCGAGTGGTCTTGCTTACACAGCCACACAAGGAGAAACGGGGAACTGACTGCCTCACCCAGATAGCAGTATTGATGACCAGGGGCAGATGTGCACATGGCCAAACATGAAGCCATCTGAGTAAATGTGCAATATAGAAAAAAAAAAGTAGGGCTAGGAGTAGGATATTCAAAGTAAGAGGGAAAAAAAAAGCAAGGAAAGAATTGCATAAACCCATAATAAAAAGGAAAACAAATATACCTTACCCTTTTGAGTAGTATATAATATGTAAACATTCCTCAAGAGCTCAAGAAAGATACATTTCTAATCCCCATCTTCACTCCTAACCTGAAAGACTACTTTACTATCAAGGGATGAGAAGATACTGGTTTGGGTCAGAGGTTGATCATCCCAGACTTTTCTATGTTAAACTTAGAAAGAGGCAAAAGGGTCAGACCCTCCCAGTGCAGCCCAAATGATCTCTTTGGTAGTACTTTCCAGTCTCCCTTTGACCTCCTTTCCCTGTGAAATATTTTACAAGTCAAAGAGGGAAAGTCAGCCTTGAATCCCTAGGGGTTCTTAAGGAATCTCACAACTTTCCAAGGCTTTAGAAAGAGTGTAGAGCTGTCCACATCTCTCCGCTCTGTGTTCATGAGTTCCAGCCAGAGGCAAGAGGATTGGACTGTGGACTCCCACAGTTTTTGTCTTTGACTATAGGCTGCCTCCGGGGTAAAGCAGGTAAGGTCAGGAAGCCTAGGGCCAGCTTCCAGGGAAGGTTGAGTGCAGGAGCCCTATGGCTCAGTGCATGCAGCAGCTGGGGGCCATGCTGCAGGCTTGCGAAAGGGGATCTAGGCAGGCGTCAAACACAACTGCTGCAGCAGCTAAGAGCTGGAGAGGCAGAGCACATGGACCGATTCAGTGTCTAAGAGGCGGTCTGTCTTATATCAACGCCCAGCCTATTCTCTCCTAATACACCTGTCAAGCATGGCAATAAGAGTATGATTTCATCCAATGGGATTACAGAATAAATCCGGATGGGAACATGAGGGTTCTTCATTACAGTTCGTGCATTTTATAGAAGAGGAGGTCAGAGGAAACCCTTACCCTGAACCAGATCTCATTTCTAAAATTTCCTTTTTTAAAAAATCTAACTCTGTCTTTAGTGCAGAGCTATATCAGCAACCTTTTTTCTTTTTTATCGTCTCTCCTCTCCTGACCTCGCGTCTCTCCTCTCTTCCTCTCCTCTCCTCTCCTCTCCTCTCCTCTTCTCTCCTCTCTGCTCCTCTTTTCTACTCTCCTCTCTTCTTCTCAAGATATTGTCTTACTAGGTTGCTAAATTGTCCAGGCTGGAATCAAACTTGTAACCTTCCTACTTCAAAGAGTACCGAGTACCGAAATTGTAGAATTGCTTATGCCATTGCATTCATCTGTTTCTGGTATTTATTTAAATTCATCTCACCTCATATTTATTGAGTGCAAAGCTGAAGACATAGAACAAGAAACTATTAAAGCACAAAACTCATCCTGTATTTTGGGCCTTATGAATGTACAGTCTGTCAGAAAATAGCAAGTGAAAGAAATAAAGCAGACTTAAGTACTATTGAGATCAAAGATCCCACCTCAAGAGCAGTGTGGATAGAGTGATTTAGTGACATTAAAAAAACAGACACGAAATGATGACTTGTGTTTATCTCAATATGATCGGGGCAAAAGACTTTAGCCCAAACTTTTCTGTATTTCAAACTAAAGAAAAAGGAACATCCTAGCAGCTCTTCTATTTAGATGAGGCTGAAGAAGATAAATATGCAAGTAAGATTCTCGAAAAGAGGAGGAAAACAAAACAAAACAAAACAAAACAAAACAAGAACCAAAACCTGTCTGTCCATTTTCAAAATGTTCACTTTGCCATGAAAATTTCTTAAGTTCTCAGTCTAGAAGGACTAATTACTGAAAGTTTTATTTGTTAAATAATATCATTTTGAAGCCAAAAGCCAAAGTTCTTACTTATTTGAGGAAAAGGTGGAACTTGGCCCATTTTCCCTTTTAGCTTAGTCATGGTTTAATAATAGAGTGTTTTCAATCTTTTTAGTTTACCTATACTCTGTTGATATACCAATTTGCTCATTTAAATTAGGCCGTTATACTGCTCACTTGGATTTTATGTACTACCTTTTTGAATAGGACTTACCCATCTAGGCATTCATTTATTCACAGACCCATTCTACAAATAAGCCATTAACCTGTCAGCCTATTAATCTATGAAAGAATTAATCCATTCTTGAGGGTGGAGCTTGCTTGACCTAACCATCTCTTAAAGGTCTCATTTGGTCTTTTTTAATACCCAACCAACAATGATGATTAAATTTCATCATAAGTTTTGATGGAAGCATTTAAATCAGATCATCAAAGAACCTCATGTCAATGGAAAGATACATTATCTGTTCTTTTATGGTCTGACTTACTCCTTTATGTCTGACCTGTTCCTTATAAAGTCTTCAAAATGCACCTAGCTGTAAGGAACAGTTGGAGACAGAGACTACCCAAGATCAGCAGGCTTATGTATAGGCAACATGGCATGGAACTAACTGTGCCTGAATATGGACAGACAGAATATGAAAAGGTCATCTGTAGGAAGCAGAGAGAAGTGAGTTTTTTTTATAGGACTCAAAAGAAGGCAAGGGACATTAGACAAGAAGATCTTAGTGAACATCAATAGCCAAAGTTCTCTGGATGTCTTGTGCCTCAGTGGACCAAGTCTTTGAGACATCTAGTGTAAATTTTGAGGTGTCTTCATATGTCCTGAAGTTTGAAAGATTCCATGCTCCATCTCATCTATCGAGCCTCACAATAACATCTATCACAATTTCACCCCTCTTAATGGCTATTATGACACCACATCTCATGAGGTTTGTGTGCTGTGGCCTGTGGAGGACCATGTATCAATGTACTGTGTACAGTTTTCCCACCTGTCAAGAGCTCATTCCATTCCTTTGGGACAAATCACCCTATCAAAATTTCTGCAGGAAAATGTAAGCTATGTGACTTCATCTGTCTTGTTCTCCACTTTATTGCCAGCTATTAGCAGAGTATCTAGCACATAGCAAGCCCCCAACAATCATTTGTCAGATTCTTCCCAAGACCCTTCTATATCCATTCCTTTCTCCTCATTTTAATGCACTGTTACTTAAAAATGTTCTTAGAATAATCATCAATGTGTTTTGACACTCAGTACCTATGTGACCCAGCCTAGCCTCTCAAGAAACCCGTTTCCCTGGGCTGTACAAACATTCTCAACTGCTCTCTTCACAGAAGTAAAAGACTATGAGCCTCCATTTGGTTCCAAGGTGCGGGAGCACCCTTGTGTCGAGAGCATGAAGGACAATGTATTAAGAGACAGAGGACGACCAGAAATTCCCAGCTTCTGGCTCAATCACCAGGTAAGGAGTAATGGCAGTCACAGGGTGAAAAACATTCACCTAAACCATCCTTTTAGGTAGGACAGAATTCTTGGCTATACTGGGCTTAAACCTGAGGCCAGGTTCCTTTGTGTTCTATGCCCCAGGTAGAATTTGTTTAAAAAAATTTCAGTCAAGTGGACGCCACTGTTACAAGTTGCACCCAGGAGGTGTATAACTCACAGGTAATGATTTGAAAGGGCTCCGGTCACAGCAGCCAAGCCCTTTTGGTTCTGGGTTAAAATATGCTTGTAGCCTCTACTGTTTCCTCCCCGTGTCTGTACATAAAGAGGTCACATCAAATTTTTTCTGGATTCCAGCTGATTTCCTTTGGGTTTCTGCAGCTCTGGAAAGAAATGCAAGGCAACTGTGAAGCGAGCAAGGATATTAGAAGCTGGGAATGAGAAATGACTGCGGGGTGCAGGGCAGTGTCCAGGCTGTACATACCAACCAAGGGGCCAGTGAGCCAAGTGTCAGTGCAGGAAAGGAAAATGACTTCTTTTCAGGACATGGAAACTCAGGTTGCTTCAGCAGAGCAGTGGTCTGGACTTCATGGAGTCCTGTTCAAATTCATTGCTTTTGGGGATACTTTTTTAGAGCAATGATCAGAGAAAAAGAAGAAAACAGTCTCTTGTGAGTGAGGACACATTGGCCATGTGGGTGACTCACCCAGGAAAGGGCCCTCAGTGAAGAATAAGAGAGAACACTGTGCCCACTGGCAAAACAGCTCTTTCTACTGAGTAAAAGCTTTTATTGCCTCTAAAGGATGCATTCTCTCATCTCTGAAAACTGAATTGTAGGTTTTCCTAACAGCAAGGCAAAGTCAGATAAAAAAACAGAAATAACAAATCAAGCTCAAATGGCAAGATAAATATATCAGGAAGGCTAGTCAGAGCTGGAGTCCAGAGCCACATCAGCAGACAGACTTTAATAAGATCAGGGTGAGAAGGACCCAGGCTGCAGGAGGTCAGGAGGTTCTCCAAGGCTTCAAACAACTTACGACTCCAAGACTGTTTGCATAAACTCTGGAATCAGAAAGTGCTAGACTGTATGTTTCTTTCAAACTTTGTTCGTTCCTCTGCTGCCCAGTTCTTATAATGAAATCATTAGTCATGATGATAAAATTCTGGAAAGAATTTGCATAATACATTTTTTGTCTTAATGAGATTTGTTGCCCTATTGATTTCAAGTTAATGCTTAATATTTAATTGAATTTACTGCCTGTAATTACAGTGCCAGAATAAAATAAATGTTCGTTGTATACCAGCAGGAACACTATTCCTAACAGGGCCATCCATCAATACCGTCAATTAGGTGAATTATGCAATTAATTCAACATCAAGAACTCATGAGGTAGGGAGAAAGAGAGACCAGTTCCTGGGTGTGTTGAGGTTGTTGGTGTTGAAAGGCAAGAACTAGTTCTTCAGGGCAGTGTGAGGATGCATCTGTGGCACCTTGACCACCTGTGTGAGATCACCATGGGCAATGTTAATGCTCCAAATAGAAGGAATTCACTTTAGTTTCACCTACCAGAGCATATATTTAGCTCCTTCCTGCTTTATTTTCAGTAAAGATTTGAAATGGTAACAAATATGTATTTACAGTGCAAAATAAAAATTAATCCAGTGAGAGAAAATCTTACCATTTTCCTACTCAGTGTGTCCTGGATGGGCTCAGTGGATTGGGGCCTTTGAGAGTTAGGGCGAACCCCATAAAATGACTCATAGGCAGGCACATGTGACATACAAAGACAGCTATGCTACAAGGAACAGTGTTGTTGGAAACAAATAGGCATCACAGATGTCGCTCTTTCCAGCTCTTCGGGGCTGCTACTGAATCATTCCATGGAACATGCACCACCAGATGGGGTCCAAGGAAGTTCCCCAAAAGAGAGGATGGGGACTAAAACTTAGCCAGGACAGGTTCCTGACAAATGGTCACAGAAGCACATTTCAGGATGTGTTAGTAAGATGTATAGGGAAATGTATTAGACAGAGTAAGAAAGTGAGAGAAAATGGGGAAGAGATTGAGCTTGAGGAGCTGAAGAGCGCATACTTCTCATGGAGAAGATTAGATTGGCCTGTCAGATAGGAAGGCAGGAGCTTTCATGGAGTAGCTGGAGAGATTCAGGGGCTGGCTGATCATTATCCCAGTTCTGGTTTTGCAAGATGGATCTGGAGAAGTCCTTATAGCCTAAGGGGACAAGCTGTTCTCCATGGGGTCACTACTCCTTGAGGTGTTCTCAGTTTGACTGAGACTTTCAATCCACGGTGACCAAGGTGACTGATAATTTAGGGTAATGACTGGAGGCTTCTAGGCGCACACTGGTCATTAAATTCCTTATGTTAGTGTCCTTAATGTTGAAGGAGTGTGAGATGGGACATGCAAATTTAGGGCTAGTCAACTTGTATTGCCGGTTTTTTGACAGACACTCTCTACATGATTAATAGACTTTTATGCAAAACTGAGCAAGGATCTGATTTAAAGTTTTAAAGCAATAAAGGATATAGTCACAAATTGAATGTCAACCTTTATGCTGCATGTGGATACCACTTGGGCATCTTTGACCAAGTGATTTCTCAGCAAAAGTGATGTTTAAGATCTTGACAACATCAGAAGAAAACACAAACCCAACTTTTAATGAGTAACAAGTTAAAGGACCCATGAGTTCACATAATCCTGGGGTGGTCTCTTGACTGTCTTGCACAGACCTCACAAAACAGAACAAGGGTCCGTTCCTGTACATCCCTATGGTTAGAGTAGTATTGTATACATGATCCAATGGAAAAGGCAAAACCAAGGAGACAGTAAAAGGCAAGAGAGACAAAGAGGCTAAGCAAGGGTGAACAGGCTGAGCACTGGTGATTTTTCAGGCAGAGAAATTTCTGTATGATACGATATGGCAGTTACATGTCATTACTCATTTGCCGAAACCCGTAACATACACAGCATGAAGGATAAACCCTAATCTAATGCATGGATTTTGCCTGATAATGAATGTTGATGCCCTTTGGACTTGTCTTCCGCTGCAGGGCATCCAGATGGTGTGCGAGACACTGACTGAGTGCTGGGACCATGACCCAGAAGCTCGTCTCACAGCCCAGTGCGTGGCAGAACGCTTTAGCGAGCTAGAGCACCTGGACAGACTCTCCAGGAGGAGCTGTTCCGAGGAGAAGATTCCCGAAGATGGCTCGCTGAACACTACCAAATAGTTCTTCCAGGGCAGGCGAGGCCCAAGCCAAAGAGCCCACCCCGTCACCAAAGAACAGAGGCGGCAGGAAGCTTCCCCTGAACTGATGCTTCCTGGAAAACCAAGGGTCACTCCCTCCTGATAAGCTGTGTGATGAGCGGAAACAGCAGCAGGGAGAAATGACAGAAAGCATTCTATGCCTTTGACGTTGTCATGGGATAAGCTGTGTTAACACTTCCTCAGGAAATGAGATTGATTTTTACAATAGCCAATAACATTTGCACTTTATTAATGCCTGTATATAAATATGGAATAGCTATGTTTTATATATATATCTATATATGTCTATATCTATATCTATAGCCATACTCTGAAAAGAGACAAGGAAAAAGATCAAAGATTCCTGAGAAATTGGTTTTATTGGGGAGCCCCAGAACCTGGCAGAGAAGGCAGAAATTCCTGACAGCATTAGCACTTGACAATCACACATGCGAGGAGTCTCTGACCATTTTATGGGGGAGAACTTTGCATTAGGAGAGTGGACCCCCCCTCTCAGAGCCATGTTGCACATGCTTTTGCAGCTTTTGCAATAGTAATTCCCCTCGTGATAGTTCTTTTCTGGCCATGGCACGAAGTATAATCATACTGTTTGGGACCAGCTTTCCTGGGGTTCCTGTATGCCTTTGTTCCTCCTGGACTTTGTGCTTAATCTTTAAGCCCTACAACTTATTTGTGAACCTTCTTCCTCAACCCAGTTCACCAACTCAACCCCATTTAACAGCTCAAATGTTTTTAAGTCTCCTCTCTTCCTTTCACAGGCAGTGGAAAAATCAGAAAGACATATTTCCCCATCCATGAAATTGCCGCATCACCTACTAATAAGATTGTTCTTTTAAATGTTCTGACTTTACCAATGTTACTATTGTCCACTGCAGGCCTTCATCCTTTCCTAAAATGGAAAAACTCACCAACTGGTGGGGCTCACTGTGTTTAAACTGTTTGTCCCACTTGGTCTGAGTCTGCAGTTTCTATGCAAACACTAATGTGATCCATCTTTCTGGGCTCCCAAATGCTCAAGCACATTCTGGCCTGTTGGGAAGAATTTAAACTATACAGTTCCACCACTATCAAGCCGGTATCCTCCAGACACACTGAACAAATGTTTGGCTTGATCAGCACAGTGTTTAAAAAAGTTGAGCCACTTTCTAAATATTTGGAGATTTTGCAGAAAAATCTGGATCCTAGATAAGGCTAGCAAATGGTTTCCAGGTCTCCAGGCCGCACTGTTTACAAAATGAAGGCAGAGACTCACTTCAAAAGCCGCTTCGCTTCTCACTGTAAACATTTGTGCTTCCCACTGCCTGGCCCCACCCCTTCCCGGGTAAGGAAAGTGCATTTAAACATTCATTCTGTGGCTGTGTACTAGGATTTTAACTACCTTATCTGGTGTTAAAATTTGAAGCTCATCTTCTGTAGGATTAAAGGGGACCTCCTCTGTATGTGCCTCATTAACCAAATCTCTTGTTTATATGCTAAGAATTTTCCCCTCTGCCTTAGGGATTAAAAGCCTTAACTCCAAGAAGCTTTCTTCATGGTTACAGATCTCTATTTTAGGTCAGCCCTCCCACCCTTTGCAGAAATTACTCTTGAGGACTTCAGTGTAGGACATTGGAGTCCTGTTTGTAGTTACGAAATCCGAGTCCACGTGGAGAGGAGAAAAGGGTGAGCTTTAATACTCCATAGGAAACTTGTTAACACACAAACAATGCTGCAAGCATTTTTTTTCAAAAAAAAAAAGTTTCTTTGAAACTACTTATTTTCTACCAAATAGGAATATTAATTAGCAAGGGATTGGCAGGAGCCATGTCAGTTCTGTTTGGAATGTGGAAGGTCTTATCTCACTGAGGTTTTAGGTTATACGCTGAACTGGAGATGGAATTTCTAGGAACCCTCCTCCCTGTGGTGGGTGACACGGTTAAGGACAGTTCTCCTGCAGAAGCACCCGGAACTTCCACTTGCACCTTAGGACTTGCTGGTGCCGTCCTAATAGCTGTTGCTCATTGACCTCTAGTGGTGAATTGCTAGAATACTGGTCCTTAGCTGGGATAGTCCAAGATTCAAGAGGGTTCTCACTTCCTGGTCATCATCAGCAGAAACTGGAATGTAATGTCAGATGATATTGTGGCTTGTTTTGTTTATGTTTTTTTTTTCTTATTCAAGACAGAAAAAAGACCAAGGAATAAGATTCTATAGTTCCTAAAAATACTGACTTATGTTCACTACTATGCACAAAGGAAAAGTTTTATTGTTTTATGGAACACTTCAGCTGGACTCATGTATCAAGATAGGAATGTGAAAGCTAAATACTCCTTTTGTATCAGAAATCTCAAGCACTTATTTTCATTCTATGCATTGTCTGTCTTTTATATAATGAAAATGTTTATTAGATTAAATAAAGCAAAAGTCCTCAGGTGAGCTTCTTGTGTCCTGTTCCTGTTCCTACTAGTTACGCCCGTCTGCCTCATTTATTTTGCATATTATGCAGAAAGTGTGAGTGGAAAAATGCTTTCCAGTGTTACATTTATTGACTTCTTCCAATGAATTAGTAAGCTTCCTCCAGCAGCTTACTAACACGAGATAAAGCAGTAGCTATTGCAGCAGAGATGCACTTGCTCTTTAGTTTTGTTCCTCGGCTTCCTGCTTATGTGTGCTTACCGGACCTCGTTCTTGTTCCCAAGAGCTGTGTTTACCCACATAGCTCTTGCTTCCAGGGATTACCTTAGTGAAGACTGCTTCAAAGAATTTGTTTCTCCATAAACTCTTTTTGTTCTCTACACTAGCAGACCATTGGTTGTTTTTGACTGCGGTCTTATGACGTGTTTCTGTTCCATTCTTGACTACTGCATCCCACATGTGCTATTAATTGATTTGTCTCAATGGAAAATGGATTCCCTTAGGAAGCTGACCACAGGTCATTGCTTCATGGGTTTCTTGTGACAAAATAGATGATATTTTATGACTGTACTTGAAACTGCCTGCCTGCGGGATTTCGTGGCTTCTTAAGTAGCTAAGTTTCTAAATAGTGTACTTTGGGTTTTCACTCTCAGAATTTGTGGTATTTTGTGTTGAATAATTCATTGCTGGGAAAGGAGATTGTGCAGTGCATTGTCAGGTGTTTGGCAACAGCCTTGGGCTTCTATCCACGAGATGCCAGTAACACCCACACGCCATGGTGACAACCACACATTGCCAAATATACCCTAAGGAACAAAGTCCATTGCTGCCCAAAATTGCTGAGCACTATGAGTATTACTTACAGTTCTGTTTTATCTAGTAGCAATATAACAAAGACAAGGTTTTCTGGTAATGAGCTTCTCTCCATTTATCATCCACATAATTGGGTCAGATTGCTTAACCTCTACACCTCCACCATCATGGATAGAAGGAGATTTTACAAGATTTGTCCATTATATACAAGACATAGTCTTGTGGTAAGCAATATACATAAGGACTTGTAGTTGTATCTTGAACTTGGAAAGCCTTCAGAACATGTTGGCCTATACTTAGTTAGTTTAATAAACACCAATGTTTGCATTTGCAAAGAGGCAGACATAGGTAAATCTTAGAGAGTAGTAATAATAACATAGAGGAAAACAGACATATTCTACAGGCCTGTAAAACAGGAAAACCTCATGTGGGTGTACATAATCTGAGAAGAATGTTCATTCACTGAATAACTGCTGTGTAATTAGATTTCATCTATCATTAGCTACGTGAGAAAAATATCCCCATTTCACAGGTGAATAGATTCTCAGAGAACTCAGGTAAAAAGCTCAGGTTTTATAAAAGCCCTCCTGGGCTTTGTCGTGAACTGGAGACATCTACATTTGTAATCCCAGGCAGAAGTTATTGCAGTCTACCACTTCCAGTGCAACTCATGGTGGGAGTAAAGGCACTAAGACATATCTGTAGTTGTCAGGAGCCAGGAGGGGTCCTAAGTCCTACTGAAACAATGGCTAACCAGAACAAAGGCCTTGACCCTGGGCTGAAACAGGTTTTATTACTTTGGGAATAGGGCAGTGGCCTAGGGATGAGTGACTGTGAGAAGGGCAGGCAGTACATGAGCACCATGAGCTGGGCTTGGTAGGCGGCCTGCAATCACCTCTGCAATGTGCAGAGAGAGACCTAGACAGAGTCATCTGCATATCACAGACTGGGGCAGCATCTTGTGTTCCAGGCTCGGTGCTTCCGTTTTGATGTGTGATCATCATGCCCTGAGATGTCACGGCGTCCTTCTCGAAGCTTAGTCTCAGCCACCAGCATGGTATCGCTCAGCCTAGCTCACACATACTACTTGGGAGCTATAGGTGGAGCATCACTGACCTATCACATTGCTTTAAAGACTACACATTGGCCCCTTGGCCAGACCCACTTGCATTGCTTGAAGCCACTGGAGGGGATAAGGACATATCCTAGCCAGCTCTGTGCAGAGCAATAAGGGAAGTAGGGCCAAATGCTGTCTATTCAAGGGGAGCCGTCCAGGTCGTCCTCCATAAAGTTGCACAGAGTAGATGCTGGGTGTGAAGCCAAGTTGTTCTGGAACTGGAACTTGGAGCCACTGAAATTCCTGGTTCTTTTTTCTGCTTTATGTTAAATCCTGAAGTAACCAGCCTGCCTAACAAGACAAAGAGGTTACTCCCTGAGGAAATGCCCCACTGCTCCATTCACACCATAGAATAATTTTCCTCATCTCTCTCCTCTATGGTTCTGTTCACTCCATGAAAGCCAGACGATGCTACTTCATCTCCATTGCTCAGTTTGCTGTGCATTCACCTGATAGAGAATGATTAGAAGATGATTAGAGAATGATTAGAAGATGAGTGGAATGGGTAGTGGTGTCTGAAATCTGCCAACCATTAAAAATATTTTAGCAGATCTTCTATTCTAACATGTATTAGGGAAAAAATACATTAACGCATTAAACTAGGGGTTTCACAAATATTATTGATTGAAATATGGCCAAGTAAAAAACTAAATTGATTTTTAAAATGTATTAAGTAAGTAACATAATTTATTTATGGCAATTACAAGATGGTAAAAATAAGACTGAAATTAGGGCACTCTAAACAAGGAAGCAAATTTATATCAATTGCTATCAGCAAGTGCCATGAATTATTCTCTGCTTTCACTCATCTATTTTAATCTGTATGACCAAATTATGAAGCAGTCTTCCATATTTTAGATAAAGAAACTGGTAGAGAGAGAGATCTTGCAAAAGGTCTCATAGTTAGCAAATGTTAGCCCTGGGGTTTGAGCTGGAGCAGTTGAGCAACTTAGTTCAAATTCCTACCCAGAACTGGAGACAAAATTGGAGTTTGAGGGTGTGTTAGTTGTTGTTCTCTGGTTGCTGGTACAAAGCACCCAAAATAAAGGAAGAAAGGTTAATTTAGCTTAAAGTTTGTGGAAGTTTCAGTCCATACTCAGCTGACTCCAAGACAGGGTGACATGACTAAGGGGCAATAGTTCATAGTGGCCACAAGTGACAAGAATGAAAAGGGCGAAAAAGGGAAAAGCACACCTCCTTTCCTCCCATATATTGTATGCCAGCAGCCTGCCCCTAGGTGAGTGCAGTACTCACACAGCCAATCCCAGTGCTAGTCAATGAACCAATCACAAACACTAGACTCAGCCACCTTTGAAAGTCCTGCCCCCTATGACTGCATGAGGCTTTAGACGGACATTTAAACACAAACCATAACAGAAAGCAACAGCTTGGAGACTGGAAGGATCAAGGCTTACATCAACTGGTCTAAAATATGGAGGAAAAAGATTCAGTTAGTATTGCAGTAGTGGACATTGGCTATCCAGAGTCCAGGGAGAGAAAGTCATTTCTCAAACACACAAGGACTCTGGACTCAAACCCAAGAGCTTCAGCCAAAGCAGGAGCCAAGGTCTTGTGACTCTTTCCAGACTCTGTTCTGCAGTGTTATTTCAGTTTTTGCTACTGCAAGGTCAGAAGCATTCCCAGCTGTCAAGAAGCTGCCAAGTGCCCTCAGCAAAAACTCAGTCCCTTGTACCAGTCAGCATTTTTGAAGTGGAAGTCTCTGTGCCCAGGAGTTGCTATTTTGTGCTGGCTTTGTTTTAAGCTCTTTATGCAAATAACATGTTAATAGTCCAGTCCTGAGGGAAATCCTTTTCCTAGGTGACAGACAGGGAAGTTTTCATTTAAACAAGTGTGTCTATGCTTTTTCACCAGAGCCTCCACATTGGCATCTGCTCATTTCGTCCACTTTCCTTCTGAAATAGGCTGCCTAATCATTACTTATCACATTTCTAATTAGTTTCTTTTTTTTACATGAATAATTATAGCTCCACATTCTGTGTTCTTGAGGCCATGTTTTTCAGGCCTATTTTGCAAACTATGCTGATAAAGACAAGATTGTGAACTTGCCCATATTACATGGCCTGCCAATCAGTCTCACACAGTGTAATTTGATTCTAATATGCCTCTTGATCTTTGGTGCATTTAAAAATAACTTATTAATGGTCTTCCTATCCTAATTAAGCTAAAGTTGAACAAACTGAAATGTCTTGCTCTCTTGTGCCCTTTTCCCCTTCACACATGCACACTGTTGAGCCTAAAAAATCATTTCTGTTCATCTGAACACCTGTCCCCCCCAACCCATACAACTAATGGAAAACCACAGAATAAGACGATTGCAGCCACGGTATTTTACAGTCATTAAACTATTAGTAATAATATCAAAAGCCATAGAAAATGATCAAAATGGGAACCCTGAGAGGCATCTGGCCACTGAGTAACTATGTGTCACTTTGGTAAGTGTTTTTATTATTTTGGTATCTTAATGTGTGATATTGATAGGATCTACTTGGGCAAGTTGACGAATTTAATGAAATACTGTTTTAAAAGCGATAGAACAAAGACTGGTATACATAAGCATTTGTTGTTGTTCCTTTATTATTATTATTTGTGTTTCTTAAAGGAAAGAAAATTGTGTTGATGTAATATTTTAGGGATATATTACTCCCAAAATCTTTGAGTGAAAGAGACTCCTGAGGAGGATGAATCCAGTGTATTCTCTAACTGTGAACAGAGTTCAAACATACATGTGGGGTCCACTTACTCTAGTCATTGGAGTGGTGACAGAAGTAAATACAGGGCCTTGTAAGGCAAGAAATTTTTATATGCCAATCACGTTATCAGCTCTACAATGTAGGTACTATTTTTTCCATTTTACAGTCAAGAAACTGAGATAAGTATTTTACCCAAATTTGTGCCATTTGAACTCATGTCTCTCTCTCAAAACAAAACCGTACACTCCTCCACACTCTTCCATATTTATTCCCTCCATCAAACATGAATAAACACTATACAAACCAACATACTCTCGTTATCTGCTGGCAACTGCAAAACAAGAAATGTGCTGCTCTCCCTCTTATCCCAGCATCCAGCCCAGCAAGAGTGACGCGTGTAACAGTCTTTTAATGATTATTTTATTGCGGGAAGAAATTAAGGGCCTTGCTCTTTAGAAGTGAAGGATCCAGTTGAGAAAACAAATGGACAAAACCATGACATCAGGATGTCCTAATGAGCATTGTCTCTTGGAATAAAATACCCTGTTACTGAATGTCACAAGAAGCTCCTCCTAGTGGGAGCCTGAATACTTCCCCAAGGTACCCATCAATGGAGCGATGTTGGAGTACACTAACCATCATTGCTGCCCCTGAGAAGATGGTCTTATTCTTCTGAGCCCATTACAATCCTCCTCTCCCTAAGGGCTTCTATTAGTTTCATAGAGATATTGTAACACATTGCCACCATTCAGGTGTCCACCAATGTAAGTTTGTTCTCTAAAATTTGAGAGGCTTGAAGTGTGCAGTTAAAGTGTATGGAGGCTTTTATTGCCTCTGAAGGTGCTAAGGTAGAATCTAAACTATATAATCCAGGACTTGTCTCAGTTCTATTGGTTCTAGGCATTTTTTTAGTGATTTTGGGCTAATAGCCATGACACTCAAATATCTGCTTCTAACTTCACATCAGATTCATTTTTTTCTTTATGTCTTTCTTATGAGGACATTTATCATTTGATTCAGGGAGCACTTGAATTATCCAGGATAATCTAGTCTCAAAAATTCTTAATTTAATTACATCTATAAAGTTTTTTTTTCCAAATAAGATCACATTCACAGAGCCTGGGGATTATAGCATGAATATATTTCTTTGAAAGACGTTATCCAATAATCATGGTGTTAACCAATTGCCTTTTCCATAGTCATTTTACCATTTCTAAGACAAAACATTTGACACTTGCAACTTAAAGAAGACTAGGTTTATTTGGGTTCATTATTTTCAGAAGGTCTGGCCTATGGTAGCTGAATGCAAGGCAAACGCATCAAGATAGAAGAACATAGTAAAGAACAGAGCTCAACCCATGGCAACTGAGCAACAAAAAGAAGGGAGGAGTCAGAACCAAGAGTGCATCCTTCCCGATCACGTCTTTAGAGAACCCTTAAACCAGACCCACTTCTTAAGGGTGCATTCAGCCACCGAGCCATAAACTGATGAAGCCACTGGTGAGTGTAGTGAATGAAGGACTCCGTTGACCCAATCACCTTCCAAACAGATGAGATATTGGGCAGGCGTGGGGGTGGGGGTGTCATTCTAGATTTAAACAATAGCACCTCTCAAGTACATGATTCTATTGCTCATTTCAGACCTTCTCAGAGATAACTGACAGCTTCCTATAGTCTATATGTGTTTACACACCATATAATAATTAAAACATCATGTAAAGATGACCATTTATCTTACTGACTTCACATACTTTTCACATACATATCTATTTTTTTCGAGTCATAATGAATTTTCTGCTCCAGTAATATGAAAATTAACTGGTCCTGGCCACTCTTTTTTAACTCATTGCACCCTCCTTTGATGTAGCATAGTGCTTAACAGCCCTAAAACAAAGACAGTAGCAAGGCACACTATTCAAACAATGTTATGGAATTTACCACCAGAGTTTGAAATAAATCATAGCTATAAAAATATATATTCATATGTATATATTTACATATGAAATATATTCATATATAATATATATTTAATATATGGATAAATATATTTACTTCTATTTTAACATATTACATATATAATATATATTGTACATTTATTCTTAATTTTTTTTAATTTTTAAAATTTTTTTAAAGAGGATAAAACAGAATGAAACCAATCCTGTATAAGAGATACAGGACTTCAGAATATTATGAAATCAACAATAGCTGCCATAATGCCTTTTGACATCTTCAAAATAGCTATAGGTAACTTTGGACATAGGAAAAATCAAACAGAGCTGAATAGAATAGAAACAATAAAAACAAAACAATGAACACAATAAAGTATTTCAAAATAAACCAGTAGTAAATCCAAAATTGTTACCATAATATATCTTGCTGTATCTGAAATAGTGCTCCTGCTATAGGATTTAAGATAAACAAAACAAAAGAGAATAAAACCCAACCCAACAGAACAATGGAAATGATATAGGACCTCAAAACAAGACCACAGGGAATCAGCAATGGCTGTAACCCTCAGAAGGAGATCCCTTCTAGATGCCACACTGTGTACCACTATCCTCTGAGCCTATGATCAGACCATTGGCTCTAGACCTGCAATGTTAGTGCAACACCAAAGCACCACAGGCATCTAATTGCATTTCACCTCCATAGCTGTCATCACAGCCTGTGTTTCTCTGGATGAGCAGGTCACTTATGGGGTGGGGGGAATTGGTACTTCCTTTTCGCCAGCCCACAAGCTAGAAGGGGCTAGGGTCTGGCTGTTCCCAGTCTGGTGATAGCCCATTCATGGTGCTGGTTCCCAGACTGCTTGTTTGCTGGTGTGACCTTGTTCTCTCTCCTCCCAGTTGGCAAACGTGCTGACTCATGGGGAGAAGCTTGGGTCTAGGGATTCCTAGTCGGGCGACAGCCTGCACACAGTTCTGGATCCCAGACTGGGCTTGTTTGCTCTTGCATATTATATATATATATAGTTATTATACTCTCATCCCTGATGGCAGGGCCAGCTGGAAGACAGTGAGGTCTTACTCTGCACCCTGCACTCCTCCACTATCCACACAGGGGCTGGCTAGAAAAATGTGAAATCAACAGGAACTCCAAGACTCAGGACAACAGCCCATTACACAGATGCACATACACCTTTGGAAGGCAAAGTAATCAGCAAGGTCAGTAATGTGGAAGCATCTGAAGCAGCAGCGAGGAGACAGCAGTTGGACTCTGGAGAACTCCACCAACAGAAGGCCAATCCCAGAACCCACATCCAGAGGCTGAGATCAACTCCATACCCAGCACATCTCTGGGGTGTAACATGGACATTATCACAGAACCGTGACCATCAGAAGAAAGTAGGTTTTAAGATAAGTAGAGAACCAACTCCATCTGGAGGACATCTGAGGAACAGACATCTGCTTTCCTCGAGAGAGGCCTCAGTGCCAATGAAAGAGCTATATATCATGGGAGGTTGGTGAGCATCAACATACAAGACAAAATAAAAGAAAAAAGAGAAAGTGGAGAATGGAAAGACACAGAGGTGAGCTGTGGCTCCAGGCCTCCAGGGCACCCAGGATGGGCCTGGAAGTCAAAGAGATGGACAAAGTTGGAAGTCAAACACTGCAACTTTCTGAAATGATAACAACAGAAGTGAAAAAAATAAATGGAAAAGGCTATAGCAAAAAAGATCTCCCAGGTACAAAAAAAAATGATGCTTCAAATCAAGGATATTAGAGAAGACATACATAAAAGAATAAATGTGTTTTAAAGAGGATAAAACAGAATGAAACCAATCCTGTATAAGATCTTAGAAAAGATGGAAACAAAAGATGTCTAACATAAGAGAGAAATGGAATCCATGAAACAGATCCAGAGATTTAGGAGATTAAAACTTCCATTACAAGTATACATAACAGATTGAATAAAAGAAAGGATAGAATTTCAGATCTTGCAGACAGAATTTCAGCTAGTGATCATGAAAACAGAGGTATCTTAAAAATAGCAAGACCATGAGAAATCAACCCAACAGCTATAAAGTGAAGCAAAGAAGAATAACACAAGCTTGACCAGAGTCAGTGAGGAAGCTGGAGACAGCACAAATGCCATAACAATCATAAATATATATGCACCAAATACAGAAGCACCAACTATATAAGACAGTTATTGGTAGACATGGAAAATCAAACAAGCAATAGCACAATAATGGGAGACCTCAATTCCCCATCATTACTGAGAGACAAATCAAGTAGACCAAAAATCCGCAAAAAAGTATCAGAACTGAACCAAACCTGTGAACAAATGGACTTCATAGGAAGAAACCATTCCCCAAGGCCATGCTGCTATCAAAGAAGCATTGGGATCCTCTGCCCCATGCCTCTCCACCACTCCAGGACCCCTGGATCAGAGGAGTCCAGGTGCCTGGTCCCATTCACTACACTGAGGGGCTGACAGCCAATGCAGGAGGCACTGGGATGCAGCAATGGGCTGATTCAGAGGAACACAGGAAAATGTTAAGGTGAAGGAGCAAAATATAACCTCAGACCTCCAGCCCACACAGAACAAGCTCAGGAGACACATAGTTGAAATTAGAAGTCACACACCTGAAATTTTTGAAGAGATAACAACCAAAGGAAAGAAACAACTTGGCCACATTTGTTATCAGTTGATTTCTTGATGGTAGCTGTTCTTTCTGGAGTGAGATGAAATCTCAATGCTTCTTTAATTTGCATTTCTTGAATGACCAGTGATAGTGAACATTTCTGCATGTATTTATTTGCCATTTGCATATCTTCATCTGAGAACTTGTGTGTTCATCTCAGATGCCCATTTTTGGAGAGGGTCTTTAAATTTGGGGGCTTGAGGTTTTTCAGTTCTTTATACATTCTTGACATAAGTCCTTTGTCTGAGGGGTTGCTGGCTAAAATTCTTTCCCATTATGTGGGTTTTCTTTTCACTCTGTTGGTGATTTCTTTTGAAGTGCAGAAACTTTTCAATAATATGAGATCCCAGTTGTTGATTCTCTGAAGTGTTTCCCTTGCAGTTTGCATTTTGTTCATGAATTCTCTGCCTACTCCTATGTCTCCAAGATTTCTACCTAACTTGTCTTCCAGTAGATTTAGTGTTTCTGTTTTAATATTTAGATCTTTGATCTATTTAGACTTTAGTTGTGTGCAGAGTGATAGGCATTGATCTAGTTTCAGTCTTCTGCATGTGGAAAGCCACTTTTTCCAGCACCATTTCTTAAAGAGGTTATCCTTTTCCAATGAACATGTTTAGCTCTTTTGTCAAATATCACGTGCCTGAATGTCTCTGTATTTGTGCTTGCATCTTCTAATCTGTTCCATTGATCCTCAGATCTGTTTCTTTGCCAGTTCAATGCTGATTTTATCACTGTGACTTTGTAGCAGAGTTTCAAGTCAGGAATTGAGATGCTTCCTGCCTTGTCTTTGTTGCCCAGAATTGCCTTTGCTATTCTAGGTTTCTTCTGTTTTCAAATGAATTTTAGGAGTGTTTTCTGTATATCTTTAAGGTATGTTAATGGTATTTTGATTGGTGTTGCATTAAATCTGTATAACATTTTTGGGAGTATGGCCATTTTCACAATGTTAGCTCTTCCTAACCAACAGCAAGGAATATCCTTCCATTTTCTAATATCCTCTTCAAACACCTTTTTTAGTGTAGCATAATTTTCAGCATATAGGTCTGTTACATTCTTAGGTTGATTCCTAAGTATTCCATTTTTTAGATTCTATAGTGAAGGGCAATATTTCCACAATTTCTCTCTCAGTGAGTTTCTTGTTTGTGTACAGGAATGCTATTGATTTTTGAACATTGACTTTGTAGCCAGCTACACTGCTGAATTTGTTTATTACCTCTAGTAGTCTTTTAATGGAGTTTTTTGGATCTTCTATATAGAGTATCATGTCATCTACAAATAGTGATAATTTAACTTCTTCCTTTTCTATCTTTATTCCTTTTATTTCTCCTTCTTGTTTGATTGCCCTGGCTAGGGTGTCCAGAACTATATTGAAAAGGAGTGATGATAGTGGAAATCCTTGTCTTGTTTCTGATGTTAAAGTGAAAGCTTTCAGTTTTTGTCTATTTAGTATAATATTGGCTGCTGGTTTGTCATAGATGGCCTTTATAAGATTGAGGTATACACCATGTATTCTGAGTTTCTGAAGGGTTTTTATCATGAACCTGTGTTGGACTTTATTGAAAGCTTTTTCTGCATCTATTGAGATGACCATGTGGTTTTTGTTTTTGGCTCTGTTGATGTGGTGTATTACACCACATACACAATGGGATAGTTTTGTATGTTAGACAATTACTGCATTCCTGGAATGAATCCCACTTTGTCATGACATATAATCTTGATGATTTGCTGCATTCTATTTGCCAGTATTCTATTGAGAATCTTTGCATCAATGTTCATTAGTGAGACTGGCCTATAGTTCTCCTTTTTGGCTGGGTCTTTCTCTGGTTTTGGTATGAGAGTGATACTTGCCTCTAGGAATGATTTAGGAAGGATTGCTTTCTTTTCAATTTCATTGAACAATTTAAGGAGTATTGGCATCAAATCTTCACTAAATTTCTTGTAGAATTCAGCCATGAATCGATCAGGACCTGGGCTTTTCTTTGTTGGTAAGTTTTTTATTATGTTTTCAATTTCAGTAGCTTATATTGGTTTATAAAAAGTTGCTATATCTTCTTGGTTGAGCTTTGGGAGTTCATATGTTTCTAGAAATCTGTCCATTTCCTCTGTGTTTTCCACTCTATGTGAGTAGAGATTTTCAAAGTAGATATTCATGATCTTTTGAATTTCCATGGGATCTGTAGTAATTTCCCCCTTTTCAGTCCTTATTGTGTGAATTTGGGTTTTTTCTTTTTTTGTTTCTTTATGAGGTTAGCTACAGGTTTGTTAATTTTGCTTATTCTCTCAAAAAAAACAAAACCCCAGCTTTTTCATTCATTAATTCTTTTTATTTTTTTTTAGTTTCAGTTGCATTGATTTCTGCTCTAATCTTTACAATTTCCTCTCTTGTGAGATTTGAATTTAATTTGCTCTTCTTTTTCTAGAAGCTTGAGATGAAGCATTAGGTTGTTTATTTGTACTCTTTCTGTTTTCTTGATATGACAATTTATTGCTATATATTTCCCTCTTCATACCACATTCATTGCATCCCACAGGTTACATATGTTGTTTCTGCATTTCCATTGAATTGTAGGTATTGCTTTATTTCTTCTTTAATTTCATCTGTAGCCCACTGGTTTTTCAAAAGGTTGTTGTTTAATTTCCATGTATTTATGCAGGTTTTATAATTTTCCTGCCATTATATTCCAATTTCAGTGTGCTATGGTCAGATATTGCCCATGGTATAATTTCAATATTTTGCAGTTACTTAAGAATGTTTTATGGGATAATATATGGTCTATTTTGGAGAATGTCCCATGAACAGCTGAGAAGAATGTGTATTCTAATGTGGTTGGATGGAGCACGCTGTAAACATCTACTAAATCCAATTGCTCATTGGTATGATTCAGTTCTATTATTTGTTTGCTGGCTTTTTATCTAGTTGATCTATCTCTTTGTGACAATGGGCTGTTAAGGTCTCCTGTAGTAATTGTGTTCTTGAGTATTTGGTTTTTCCTGTCCATTAGTATCTGTCTTATATAGTTGGGTGCTCCTATATTTGGTGCATATATATTTATAATTGTTAGTTCTTCCTCTTGAATTTTTCCACTAACAATGTATAGTGACCTCCTTTATCTCTTTTAATCATTTTATGTTTGAAGTTCACATTGTCTGCAAATAGAGCAGTTCCCCTGATTTTTTCTGGGTTCCTGTTGCATGGAAAACTGTTTTCCATCCTTTGACTTTTAATCAATGAGTTTCCTTTTGGGTCAGATGTGTTTCTTGTATACAGCATATTGTGAGATCATGTTTCTCGATCCATTCTGTCAACCTATTTCTTTTGATAGTTGAATTGAGGCCATTTACATTTATGGATATCACTGATATGTACTGGCTCGACTTAGCCATATTATGTTCCAATTATTTGTTTTCTGCTTTTCTCCCTTGTTTAATTGCTTGTCCTACCTGGTGGTTCCTTTCTCTTGTTGTTCTGGAAATTTTAGGCATGTTTATCACTATCTGTATGTCTTTCAATACTCTTTCTAGGGTTGGTTTGGTGGACATGAATTTCTTCAGTTGTTCTTCATCATGGAAGTATCTTGTTTCTCCATTAAATTTGAATGAAAGTTTTGCTGGGTACATCAGTCTGGGTTGAAAGTTGTTTTCTTTCAAGGCTTGAAATACCTCATGCCAAACTAGTCTTGCCTTGAGGATTTGTGCTGAAATGTTTGCTGTGATTCTAATAGGCTTCCCTTGATAGGTGAGTTGTGTCTTTTCTCTAACAGCTTTTAGTATTCTGTTTTTATGATGTATGTCTGAGACCTTAATTATTATTATATGTCTGGGTGTAGATTTATGTTGGTTGTGACTGTTTGCCTATATGCCTATTCTATATGCCTCACTTATCTTCACATCAGATTTTTTCCCCTTGTTTGGTAAATTTTCTTCTATTACTTCTATGAATGTTTTGGTTATGTTATTTGCATTGAATCCTGTCTCTTCTCTAATACCTATTAATCTTATATTTTTTTCTCTTGGCATCATCTTGAAGCTGCTGGATTGTCAGTTCATGCTGCTTTGTTATTTTTAAAAGTTGTACCCTTTCATGATCACTAATTATAGTCCTGTCCTTGAGGTCTGAAATCCTATCCTCAGCTTCATTAAATAGTTTCAAGTTTTGAATAGAATTTTTTGTTGCTTGGATGTCTCTTTGAGTTTGTTTCATGAATTCTGCATGTTTTCTATATTGTTCATTCAAGGTTTCAATCAGTTTCCCATGCTCCTGTACTTTTTTCTCTATTTCTTCTTTAGCTGCGCTCAGTGACTACTTTACTAAGGTTGTTATTTATATCTTTACAATGGGAGAGTACTTCTAATTTGATTTCCTCTATAGTCTCATGGAGTTGTTTTTTTTATTTCATTCGCTATCTTTTCAGAGATTTCTGGTGTGTTACTTCTGAAGTTCTCTATTTCAATGTCTCCTGTAGTTGCTCCTGGTGCACTAAATGTTTGAGATTGCATTTTGCTTTTTTCTTTTGTCATTTTCCCCTTTTGAGCTAATATTTGGTCCTTCAGTCCCACTAGTGTCAACTGTTGTATCTTGGGGTCCTAATGTAAGGTTGATGTTTGTCCAGTTGCTGGGTCCCACAGTGAATAGGTGGGCCTGTCACCTGACTTCCCATTGCAGGGCCTGTTGTGTGAGTCCTATATTCTTCCTGGGCTGACATGCCTAGTAATATTGACATAGGCCAACTTTTAGTTCCTGCTATTGCTTTATCTTCTGGTTATTTCAGGTCACCAAATCTCCCAATCTATAGCATTTGTGTTGGCTGAAGCCCGACTGTGTCCCTATTGTGTGTCTGTGTGTCTCGTAAGCCCTTTTGATTTTCTCCAAGTTGGATGAGTCCTTCTAGGCACATTCCTCACTCTGCCTGATGTTCTCTGTGTGCAGGAAGGAGTCAACCTCACTCTTATCAGACTCACCAAGGTCTTACAGTTAGTTGGAGGGAGCTTTATTATTTGCCCTATTTTCCCACTGGACACCTCTATTTTATGGGCGAACTCACCACACTGACTGGAGTCTGCTGAGATCCTCTCTTTGGGTGAGGCAGCTATTGCATCTTCTCCCATCAAGCTAGCACAGTTAATCCGCTGTAGTCCAAGGTTCTGGGAGAATGGGTGAGAGCTCTGGCTGGTGTTCCCTGGTCCTGAAAGGACATCTGTGGAGAAGGCAAAGTCACAGGACAGGCCTGTGTCTAGGCCGGCCTGGGAAGGCCTCTGGCTGGAGTTCAGGGTGCTGTGAGGTCGTCCCTCATTTGTTTTCTAAACCTGATCTGAACTGATGTGAGAACATTTGTCATCTTTATTTATCCCACTTAGGGTGAATATTTATGTTACATGTCAGAAATATTAATGGTTTGATTATGGGAGTGTTACCTACTGCTTGTATAGGGTGTCACCCACTATTATATTATTGTTCTAAGAAAAAGTCTTAAAATTCTAAATTCTAGGTTTTCATGCCTATCTGACTTTAGAAGTTTTGGGTAGGGTCTGTAATACACAAATACACACTCATGATATCACTTTATGTGTCTTTTAGAAGAGAGGTAAAAATTTCTTCTGTCTTTCTGAATTTTCAGTTGGCACCCCTATAATCAAAACCAAATTAACAAGAAAAAAACCCAAGCATTTATTAAAATATATATCTCCTACGTTTATGGTTGATGATATCAGGGTAAATGGCTTCACTCTTGAAGAAGTGACTTAGATCTCAGTTTTAAATATCATCTTTAGCCAAGGGCCAAAGAGAATAGGGTGTGAGGAAAGCTAGATATAGGATAGTGAGTAGGAAAAGTACAGGGAACAAGTGTAAGCTTTGCTATTCAGAGTTAGTCATAACATTCTCCACTGACTGGCTCTCTAATGATCTACCCATCCTCTTTCTGACTCAGGGAAGGAGACACACACATGACTCTTTCCTTCATAAATGTAATTTTCCCTTGGAAGAATTTATTTCTACTGTTTTCAGAACATTTCCTGGGTCTGTTGTTTCTAAAAATAATTAACTCAAAATAAACCGTACATTAAATATTTAGGATGGTGTATTCCTGTCTCCTATACCATTCAGGCTATATATTGGGACACAGTGATTTCAGGATAGGGTTGTTAAAGTGAGAGGCAGGAAAAGCCCTTTTAAATTTCAAAACTGTTTCTGCATGTCAAAAGGCAATCTGTAAGGTACTCTAAGCAAAAATCAGAACACTGGAGCAAAGAAGAAGGTTCCCCCACCACCACCAAATATAGTAAAAATATTCCAAAGACTCCTAAAGGGATTATGAAAAAATCAGGTGTTCACAGCCCTGGAGAGCAGAGTACCAAGTCATTATCCAGAAAATATTCAGCCCCCTTTCAAGTAGCAACACAAACTCTCAGTCTGTGGGAGCAACGTATCTAGTGAGTCAGAAACTCTAGAGTCTCCAGGATCTATTCAAGTGAGCGCTGTGTGTCCTTTGTCCCAAGGGTGTACACCAGTATTTTTTCATATGTTGGTGTAAGGACAGTGACACCCCAAAGTGGGGCACCTTGACGTTCTGGACTGCAGAACCATTCTCAGATCTTGACGTCTCTCTGAACTTCCTTCAACTTTCTGTGTCTCCATCCTCTTTGATCCTCTTTCTTTTCCAAAGTGCAAGGAAGCTCCTTTCGCATGAAGATCAGATCAGATTCATGGAAGATTAAAGTCATATCACAAAGGAAGAGACTGAAAATCAAACATCTCACCTACACCTTTATCTCTTACCACATGGTCGTTTTTTTTTTTTCTTCTGTACATTGGAGTCCTTTTCTTCCCTAAAAATCATGTACTATTCCTCTGAAATTCCCCACTCCTCTTATTCTACTGCAAATATGGAAGGTATTTAAGCTTTAAGTATTTGATTCTTTGAGTTTCATACTTTGTGTAGCTCTGTCTTGGTTATTTTCTCATTGCTGGGACAAAACACCTGGCACTTCAAGTTAAAGGAGGAAATGTTTATTTTAGGTCACACTTTGTACAGGTGCCAATCTGTAGTTGGCTGGCTCCAAGGTAGGGCAGTATGGCAGAAGGCAGAGGAGAAACAGTCCCTTACAGGACAGGCAGAAAGCAGCCAAGCAGTGAACCTTCCTTTCCTTTTATTCAGCTCAGACTACAAGTCAATTGGATGGTTCCACCCATACCTAGGGGCCTAGGGTGGGCCTCCCCATCATCCATGCCCAGAACTATGCTAGACCAATCAGAGAATAATCTAGTTATCACACACGCTAGATTTGGGCACCTCTAAAAAGCCCCATCTGTGAGCACATAACAGTTTCCCATGTACATATATACATTATTAACCCATCATATTTTTCTCCTATTAGTGTGTCTTCTTACAGAGGTGTCAGCCATAATAACCTTTTGTGTTTGGCAGGAAAGGGACTTGAGCAGTTTAGAAGTTGAACTTACCAGGGAGCGGGGGTTCTTATTTGTAAATATCCTCATCCTGTGCAAAGGAGGATTACTGATTTACTATCATCTTGTTTTGCAGTCCTACCATGCTTTTGTTCTTCTGTTTTGATTGGTTCTATCCTGTTGTGTTTTATTTGATTTTATTATGTGAGATGGTATAAACAAATTTTTTGAGGAAAATGAGATATTATAGTAGCCATTGTTCATTTCCTGATACTTGGTTTTGAAGTCCTCTAAAGATTTCATTCTTTTGAATGGTTTTATAGTATTTTGTTATGTTGGATAGTACTGTGAGTGAACTATATTACTGTGAGCTCAACTATGTCAAAGAAAAGACATACCATGGTATCCACCAGTGATGACCGGTTATCTTGTTGTGAAGTATTGTGTTGCTTGCATTGTTCTGTTCTGATTTGCTTTGTTCTATTCTCTTTTGTTTTATTCTCTTTAAAATAAAAAAATTTAAAAGAAAGAAATTATAATTAGACTTATATAAGGTACTTAGAATTTTTGATATCTTGGAGACAAAATATAATGGTTGCCAGTAAGTGATGAAGTAGACAGACAGAGTTATGGTTTAGCAGGTAGATAATTTCAGTTTTCCTAGATAAAGATATCTGAGATAGGTAGTGGTGATGGGTATATAATATCAATGTGTTTAATAGCTACTGTGCTATATACTTAATGATAGTTACAATGGGAAATTTTATTTTATGTGTGTTTACCACAGCAAAATAAAATTGGAAAAAAACACAAGCAGATATAAGCATCAAAGTGGCTAATAAAAATTATCTTACTAAGCACTAAAGAGAATTTAAAGCAATAGAAAATAGAATCTATTGCTTGACATAATGCAAACTGGTGCAGTCACTTTGGAAAACAATTTAGCAGTTTTTTTATATGGTATACTTACACTATGGCCTATCAATCCCTTCTAAGCATTTAATAAAGTGAAATGAAAACTTATGTCCAGATGGAAACCTGCAAGGAAATATTTATAAAAGCTTTATTCATAATTGCATAAAACTATAAACAATGCAAATATTTTTCCCCAGGTAAATGAATAAACTGATTTATGCATACAATGGAACACTACTTAACAATAAGAATGAATGAATTTTTTGTTAACGTAACAACATGGGTGAATTTAAGGGCATTCTGTGAAGTCAGAGAGACTAGAACCTAAATGCTACTTTTATATGATCCATTTATATGATATTATGGAAAAAGAAATAATATAAAAACACAAACCAGATGATTGGTTATTAGAGATCAAAGGTAGGAAGAGGAGTTGTCTATCAAGAGACTTCACAAGAGATACTTAGGGCTCTTCTCTACTGTCTTGGTAGACATAGACATACAGTTTTCAAAACTAATAATAGATATGGCATACAGGATGAATTTTATTACATGCAAGGCTTTGAAAAGAAGCCAGGATACCAGGGTAAACTTAAAGAAAAAACAATTTGGACTCTCGCTAAAATGGTGAAGTCTTTCTATTGAAAGAGATCAGGTTCAACTCTAAATACACAGACAGTTTTATAACCACCAAGCTGACTCAGGGGATCCATGGGTGGAAAATTACCAAGCGTGGATGTCAAGAACGTGAGAATTCTTAATAAACAACCTAAAAAGACTGGTGCTAGAGATCCAAGAACTTAGACATCAAAAATATGGGAGGAAGAACTTTCCCTGGTTACCATGGGTTATTAGATGTAAAGGATGGGAGATTCTTTCTAAAACAATTTGGGAAGATTCCTTCTAAAACTGGACTGACACCCAAGATTGAGACCTAATGGAAAAGAAGATTTAGGGCAGCTTTGAACGTTTGGTCAAAGAGATAAGGTACCAGTAACCAGGATAGAAATATGACAAATAAATCTAACAGTGTTACAAATATATCACATCACTTCATGAAGTGGGTTAAAAAAAAAAAAGGATGACTAAAATAAGGTTGGAAATTTTATTGTTTTACATCATACTGTAAATGAAAAAAGGACCTATTAAAAATACTATACTAAGACTGATGAGAAATATCTGACTTTTCCATTTTGCAGTACAAACTGAAGCTGGGAGGGGCAGGGCCAAGCTCTTCGCTGTTTCACTGCACATCACTGCCCCGTGGGCTGGAACAGCTTGCTTCAGTCCCCCACCTGACTGTCTAACACCACGCCCCTCCACTCCACCCCAACGCAGTGCAGTACTCTTCCCCTGCTCCCACGACTTCAGACACTACAGATGCCTTTTTGAGGAAGGGAGGAGGCAGTCGACATTGCTAAGATCAGGAAGGAAAGAATGCTGAGCCCTCTGCTGACATCCTTAATCTCTACACCTAGCCTTCCGTAAGATTTGTTCATTTCAACCCTTTCCCTCACTGGATTTCTGCCATGACAGCTGAGGCTGTCTTGGAGCCTACACCAAACATAAGCCTGTACTGGGACCAATCACAGGCCTGCATATATAAACAGTACTCCACACACTTCTCCATTAGTTTCCCTTCATTATTCTGACTCTGCTGTGCTGCAGTGTAAGCCCTGTTAAATAAAAACTCGTTTGGGTGGTCCTCTAATCCTGCTTGGATAGTGTGGGCCCCAAATGTCTGGTAAGTCTACCTGAGATTCTTACCGTGAATAGTGCAGAGTGGATGCTATTTTTAAAAAAAGCAATAAACACGAGGAATCATTGTCACTGAAGAGCTCCAGAGACCAGTAGCCAAAGGAGGTCACCCAGCTGAGTCAATGATAACAGCAATGACCGCATGTGGCTGTGCCAGTTCTTTACATCCAGTACCATCTGATGTCATCTTGTGATGTGAGGAACGACCAGAGCTGCACTGTTGTGACCCATGATCTCCTGAATGAAGCAAAAGAATCCTTTTCTGTTGGCAACAGTACTATCAGTGATAAATTTGCTTCTCTTATGGATACAGGTTAATGATTCTGAAACTAATTCAGGGGTATGGTATGTTTAAACAAGTAAATATATTGTAGATAAAGGGAGACAACTTTCTCATTGCCATACAGAGAAGTTACAAATAAGCGAGGGAGAGAATGCAATAACAAACTGGTGCTGGCTGAATCAGGGTATTAATAGGAATTTGTGTTTATACACACACACACACACACATATGTAATATGTCTTAAGATTATATGCACATATATTATATGTACATACAAATTATATGGGTGTGTGTGGGTGTCTCTGTGTGTGAGCATACTGTACGTGAGCTAGGTTGTATGCATGTATTTTCTAACTATGTGCTCTGAGATGGATAGATTTAAGATTCTGTGACACTCACATTATTCTAAGCATACTTAGCATTCAGATATTGGCTTTTATCACCCTTCAATATAGGAAATCAGAACTTTTTGGGGAAACGGATGATTCTGGAATTTTAAAAAATGGAAAAACAGAAGTGTTTTAAAAATCTTTTTAAACACAGGGCATGTCAAAAGGACACAGATGCTAACTTGTAAAACCTCCCAAGTGGAGAGAATTTTAGTCTCAAAATAAATAGCAATGATGTTGGGTTGTTTTTAAAAGAACAGTTAGTCCATGCTGGTACAAGAAAATAAATAAGTTGGTGAGAAGATATCTGTTTCCCTAACAACAAATTCGAATTGATAAATGTAAAAGAAATGAGAAAAACACAATGTCAGTACTAGAATCCTACGGCAATAATTGCATCAGGCAGCACCCACTGATGATGGCAAAATTTAGTGTATAAAACTTTAAAGACAAACAGGATATATGCATATCATATACTGTTTTAAATAGCTCCACCCAAATATTTACAAATTACCATTGGTTTTAGCATATCTATAGTCTTTTTTTACTCCCTCTTATAGCTTACATCTAGGTATCCCCCCAAAGCCTCATGCAGTCATAGGGAGCAGGGTTTTCAGATGTGGCTGAATCTAGAGTTTGTGATTGATTCATGGTCCAATGCTGGGACTAACAGTATAAGTTTTATACCCTTCCTAGACACAGCCTGCATACAATATAAGGGAAGAAAAGAGGCTTGCTCCTGCCTCCTCTCTTGTTTCTTTTGCTGTCTTCCATCATCCTGAATTGTTGCCCCTCTGCCATGTGCCTTGGGGCCAACTCATTATGGATGGAAACCTCTACAAACTGTAAGCTAAATAAACCTTACCCCCTTTAACTTTGGATGTCGGGAATTTTGTCTCAGCAAGGAGAGAAAAATAACTAAGACTCTCCCCCTTACAGGAAATAGAGCACAATTCTCCTTCACTGGTGTATTACTGGGATGTATTAGTTCACTTGTAAGAAATAGTGTATGAAAGGTAAAAAAACAGTTACTTCATCCTGGAGAAATATAGCGGGCAGTACCATAACAAAGAAGTGTTATTGTTTGGACGGAGAATGTCTCAGAAAGGCTTCATATCTCAAAGGCAAGGCTTTGGGAAGGTGATCGAATCATGGGGGCAACAGAGCTGATTTGCTGCGAGGAGGGAGGCCTTGGACACCTCACTGGATGCAGGGACCTGGAAGGATGTAACTGTCTTTCTGCTTCCTTGATGCCATGACACGAGGAGCATTTTTTCTGCCAGATCTTTCTATCACGTCTTTTCTGCCCTAGAGGCAGCTGGACTATGGAATAAAAATGTGAGCTAACATAAACCTCCCCTTCTTTAAATTATGGTTGTAGGGTTCTTTGTCTCCATGACAAGGAAAGTGACTAAGATACCAAATGATCAAGGTTCATATCATCAGGAGTGAGACTGGCCACAAGTCAGGTGTCCCAGTCTCTAGACAATTGTGTTTCAGTTTTAAGCAAAATGCCTTGGAGCATTCTCCCTGACGTCCTGTGAATCATGGGATTTTCTAGCCTGATTGGTACACTGCAGGCCCTCCATGAACATTGTAGTCTGTTTCCTGAAGTACTTTACAGTTCTTTCCCTAGGCCCAGGTTGTTTCCTTGCAGGTATCTGGTAATCACTACTATGTAGAAGGCTCCAAAGAGACCTCTGTGTCTATGCAGTTCCTCCTCCTTCAGTTATCCGTTGCTTCCATCACCTGTAGCAGCCATGTCTCTGCAGATTCCCAAATCTATCTCCTTAAGTCAAGAAGTCTACTAAACTCCATCTGGCTTCCCATCTCTGGGCCACTGTACAACTATTTCAGTCTGCTGGAACAGTAGTTGATCACACTAGTTTCCTGGTTCTCTGACAAGGGTCACTATCTTTCATTGGCTGGTGTTCAATATCTTGAAAAATCATGTATCAAGCTCCCCCACCAAGTGGTTTTGTCTTTTCCTGCAGGAGAGTAAGTCTGGTTCCTGTTACTTCATCTTGGGTGAAAGCCAACTTCCTTTTGTTTTCTTTTATCACTTAGTCATTTTGTCTTCATTTGTTTCATATACAGTAGCTTTCTCAAGTCAGTTTGATGCTTAATTCACCTGAACATTGAAATATTTTACATTTATTTATTTATTTATTTATTTATTTATTTATTATATAAACATCAAACCAGTACTGTTAATATTTGCTATTCCCAGGGTAGGGTTGAACTGTAGAAGCATCATGAGGACTTGCAGAATGTACAAATAAGTGACTGAGTTTATAAAATTAATGCTTCCTTTTATCATAAGTTTAATTAACTACTATTTGAGTAAGCATCTAATAATCTAATGTATTTTTGAAACAATTAATTTGTGTCTATTTTTAAATCCTCTCTCTCTAATCTCTCCCCTTCCTCTTCCTCATCCTCCTGCTCAACCTCATCTCCCTCCTCCTCCTGCTCTTCTTCTGCTTCTGCTCCAGCTTTCTACTTCTCCTTCTCCTTCTTCTTTTCTTTTGGTTATGTAAGGTCAAATTATTAATCTTTTCCTCCCAGCATGTTGTGGATATTTTTATCCACAGATCTGGCCCTGAAGTTCCCAAGTAGTCCATAGGTGCTCAAACTCGCTTCTCTCGCTGCAGATTTTTCAGGTCAACTTTCCACCTGGCAGGAAGCTAGCCGAATGTGAAATATGTTTCAACTTGTGATTCAGATTAACGGTATATCTTCCCTCATTTTTAGGATTTAATGGTTATTTTGATGGAAAATAAAAGTTTTCAAAGCAATTATTTGTTACAGTAAGGGAAACTATCAGTAATAATCAAGTCCTCAATAGGGTCCAAAGTTATCTACAATTATCTGAAGTTATCTATTGTTCTTAATTCAGCAGACTCTTTGATGAACATTCATTGGATTTCCTTTCTTCTAATTACTTTGAGAATATGAGCCAAAGTAATCCCTTTATGTAAGATCAGGCCAAGACCTTAAGAAATTCAGTCATTGCAGCAGGCAGTGTCACAAATCACTGAGCTAGGATGAATTTGAGATCAGCAGCAGTGGCAGCAGAAATGTCAATCATTGGTTTCTAATTACCAGGAACCTCACAGAAGACAGAAGATGGTACAGTGGCTAGTGACCCAGTTTTTCTTCAGTTTTCATATGAAATGGCTTGTTTCACTTTTCTGAATTGTATTCCTCTCTCTCACTGAAAGTTACTTGCTAATCTAAATTCCTTCACCCACTTACTTGCCTACTGAGTCAGTTACCCTCCAAATTTCCCTAGTAAGAAAAACTTTTCCTTTCCATTTACCAAGAATCAAAGATTTGCATCAATTTTGCAAATACCTTTACTTGACCTTGTCTCCTTTAGAATTGTTCAGTCCACACACCACATATATTAAATGGCTGAATTTAAAAATGAAACCCAAACATGAGCTAGTCTTTAGATCAGTGACCTTGGTACCAAAATGATCTTATTTTAAAGTCAAGTATAGCTATCAGGTTGTGCCTCACTCCTCAGATTTGGCCACTGCATTTGATTGCTTATATTTGGTCTTTACAGCAGTCAGTCTATTATGATTTTCCCAAGGTGTAAAGCATGGTGGTGCAGGTGAATCAGTGTATTTCTCTTGTTTAAATCTCCTTGTCCTTTCTGACTTCAGAGAAACCACATCTGCTGGCAAAATCCAGCCAATATTTTCATTAAGACAGACTTGACCATACAAATACCATGTGTTCAACCTATGATCCAGTCCCCAACACCCCAACATGCAACTACACACACACACACACACACACACACCATAGGCTCAGAGTAGGGTCTTTGTCTTAAATCTTTACCTATTAGGGCCACATTTCCATGATCTGAGAATATAGACCCATATAGGTGTGAGATGCTATAATAGAGAATAATTATAATACAGTTGTTATATTCTTATACAGTTTTAAAAAGAAATATTTAGACTGAGAACATAGACTCATATAGGTGTGAGATGCTATAATACAGCCACATGAGTGCAAGCCCAGTGGATTAGCTCATCACAACAAGAGTAAGGCAAGCTCAAATGCCACACATTCCATTATATGTAATCTCTAGAACCTGTTCTTACCCATTTGAAGTGATGCAGAAATCCTGAGTAAGATTTCATGATGTGTCTACAACTCCCGGTGGACATCTTTAGCTTGCAGGAGTTTAAGAAGATACATGTGATCCTAACTTATAAAACCACAGGGACCATGTATCACAAATCTGAAACCACCCTAGAACCCATGTAGGGTGGGTTGTGTATCAAGGATGTGAAGAATATAAAAATTTATTCACAGGCTACAGGTAGCAGCCAAATACACTGAAATGGGGCTAATAGTCTCAGAATGTGAAAATTCTCTCCTACTTACCCAAATCTGAGAGATTTAAGACAACTTGGTGTTTGGGTTCTTGAATAGTTGACCTAATGATCCAACTAAAAAATTCCATTGACACAGTGACTTTTATACAAGATAGAATACATCTTTTTAGACTTGGCATAGATTATTAAATGTTTCCCAAGGTGAGGAAGGTGAAGCAGTAATGAAATTCCCTCAAAAATCCAAGTGCCACTCCCTTTTGTGCCCAGTCCACTATTGTAAAAGAACTCTGCCCACAGAGAGAAAAGCAGCTTCAATTATGAGTTTCATAATTTCCTCATCCTTCATCTCTGTCAGATCATGAACTACCTACAAAATCCCAGAGGTCTTCAAATAGCAGAATAAAATTTATTTGCAAGTCATTTTCTACATGGGCCACAGTTTGTGCTATTTCTGTGTCACACTGTTATCGGTTAACATAATACAAATTTTGGAATGTTTAAATGTGAACCTGTACAACAATGCTAGCTAAATCTTGAAGAACTCATTTATGATTTATGAACTTTAATCTTATACAGTCTTAAAAAGAAATATTTAGAAATCAAAATCATGATGATTCCAAGGAGAAAATTTTTCTGAGATAAGTGAAAACACATTTTTAGGGAAATATTTACCTTCTTGAGAGAAATATTTACCAACCAGAACACTTCATGTCTCAATTTGGAGCCTATGTGTCAGTTTGGTAACTTAGAATTCTCTCTAGGACAATGGGTTAGTTGTTTTATATTCATATATCTAAATGCCCTCAAATAATAGTTTTCTCAAAGATAAATCACCACACTTACCTGCCAATTTTTGTTATTTCCCCAATTATTTATTGAGCAATCCATGTGCTCAGTCCCCTATATGTAACAAAATTATAGATAGCTTATATGGCTATAATACGCTTTGGTTGGGTAGAGGACAGGTAGAGAAACCATCCCTAAGAAGCTGAGAATCAACCTGAGATCTCAATTGTAAGCATTCATTTTGTTAGGTAAAGGGAACAAACCAGCATTCAAGGAGAAAGGAGCACTACTTCCAAGGCTTCACATGCAGGAGGAAAGGAGAGATGTGGGAACTAAAAGAAGTCAACACTTTCTGGACATCAACACGAAGGAGGCTGTGTAACATAAATCTGAAACTTTATGGGTGCTAGAAGGATCCCGGGTCTTGGCAGCCACTTGCAGAATTTAATCTTCATCCTGAGAATCTGAATCATTTGCCTCCATGGAACCTATCAGGACTGAGACTAGGAATTACTTGTGCACAACATAATTCAATTGTTTTGTTTTAAGGGGTCAGTTTGTACACCCAGTTCATCCAAACACTTGACTCATCTCTGCCATCAGGACCAAAGAGTGCTTGTCTACAGAAACAGCTCATTTATCAAACTGCAGTTTATTACAGGGCATTCTGAACCGAATAACAGAGAATGATCAATGGCTACTGTAATATCTCATTTTACATAAAAAAATTTGTTTATGCTATCACATATATTAAAATCCCAATAAGACACAACATGATAGAACCGATGGTAATAGAAAAATAGAAGCATGATAGCACCTCAAAGCAAGATGATATTAAATCAGCAATGGCTGCCATAATGTTTTGTTTTCTGCAAAACAGCTGTTCATACCATCACACATAATAAAGTCAAACAAAACAGGATAAAACCATTCCAACTAATGAATGAAAACACTGAAAGGCTTCAAAGCCATGAAAGGGGGAATCATGATTACCATAAAATCTTATATACTCTTACCAGCTCTCATACTAGAGAGACTATATGGTATTTACACATGTGAGTTTAGTTTATTTCACTTATGAGTATGGTCTCAAGTTGTGTCCTTTTATTTATAAATATCTCAATGTGATCATTCTTTATAGCTGAGCAGTACTCCATTGTATAAAAATACCACAACTTCATTCTTTTGAATGGTTTTATACTATTTTGGTATGTTTGATATTGTTGTATTTGAAACTATGCTCATCTATAGCAGAGAAAGAGATATTATGATACCTACTGTTAATGTCCGGTTGTCTTATTGTAAAGTGCTGTGTTGCTTATGTTGTTCTGTTCTGATCTGCTTTGTTCTGCCCTTTTTTGTTTTACTCTCTTTAAAATAAAAAAATTGCAGTTTATTGACCATGACTTGCAGTACTTCTCTCACTTCACTGTAGTCTGTAGTCCTATTACATGATAAACTATGTCTTAATCCACTTGACTCATATTAAGCCACTTGAACCCAGATACAAGGCCAGTGAATGTTCTCCTGTAACTTGCCCTGACAAAAAGAACTAAGACATTCAAGGCAATGTCCTCCTTTACTACGAGAGAGTCATCAGCCTGACTTGCTTGACCAATAGGTACCCCAGTAGTGTTTTGCAGATTTGGCAGCTGCCTGTTCCATGAACAAACAGAAAGCTCTTGAAAGCTTTCTAAAAAAGGGAAAAATCAGTTTTGTCTTTTCATCTGGTTGCAGTTTAAGAAGTAGAGTGGACAAAGTACAGCATCAACCTCTAGATGCAGTGAAGAAGCGATTGCTATAGTACAGGGAAAAGACAGAAGCTAGAAATTTGGAGTTGATAATGGAAACAGGGATAAATAGATGAATTAGAGACATACATTAAAGGTCAATTTAACAGAACCTTCTAATGGGTTGGGCAGGGTGGGGCAAAGGGTAACAGATATAAAGCATAGGAAATATATTTTTCCTTTGCTAAATTGGTTAGAAAATGGCATTATTTGCTGTGATGGAAAAGATAAAAAAGGAGCAAGTTTCAGAAGAAATGTGGGGTTGGGGGCAGGAAATCATGAATCAGTTTTGGACATGAAAACTCTGAAGTATCATGGAAATGTTCAAATGGGATTTTCAAGAAGGCATCTGGACATGTAGTTATGGAACTCAAGAAAGATCAGAGAAACAAAGCCGTGGCCAAATACTCACAGATTACTATCATTCTCATAACCGCTGTGCTCCCCATTAACATTTCTGACTATTGCAACTCAAAGGGTCCTTTGTACACTACTGTCCTCCATCTTCAATGGCAAAAAGCAGAAAGGAAAATTGCTGTATTCTCTTTTACGAAAGGTACATGGCAGTATACAAGAATTATTGCCCCTGGAGACCAACTCCATTATTGATGCTTGTGTTTGGCAAGTGATTGTGAGATTTGGGCAACAGTTAGAGTCCTAGGTTTGGTTTTCTTCTGTGAGAGCTACCCATAAAGCGAAAAGGCAAAAGCCTGTTCTCTAAGACAAGTTGGATTTAGATCTGTTGAATCTGCCACTTGGCACCTTGAGAGTCTTGGGTATTTTTCTTAACCTGAGCCCCAGTCTCTCTAGTCATAAACTGAAGGTAATAATAACTCCCACTTGATGGGGCTCTATGAGGAATAAATATGTTCATGTAAAGAAGCTGGAATAGTCTTGATATATAACACAAATTAATGTTAATTATTATAATATTCACCCTTGGTCTCTGTATTAGAAGGTCCTCAACCTTGTGGTATTTTTGCTATAAGTAATGTCATGTCTATAGGAAAAAGGGTTATGGAAATGAGAAAAATATATTACTTTCCTACTTTGGCTACCATACCCCACATCTCCTCCCACACTCGCTTCCCATCTTATGAGCTTTCAAAGGGCCTGGTTGCCAACGTTTCATTTCACTGAACTTATGAAAGTAGAGAAAGAAGTTGAAAGCAGGAGGAGGACTGAGAACTCTCACTTTTGTTCATTTATGACTCCAAATGAGCCTGGGGTTGTGTTTGTATTGTTGGATCAATTTTCTCTGAAGAACCAGTAAAGACTTCTCTCTTACCGCACTGTTGCCACCAGCCTGTGCTCCCTGAAGCCAGGGGCTTTGTGAAAAGGGGATTTCTTTCTAAATCCAATTAGATTAAACACATGTAATTAGATTTAAATAATTCAGAATGATCAAACCAATTCTAATTGGTCAAAATACATTTGCACAAGAATACCACTTTAAGAGGAATCAAACTGGTCCTGAGGAGGGAAAAATTAAATCTCAGTTTTCTTTCTTCCAATTCAAAATGAGTTCTAATTGATTCAAGGGGATTAAGACATTTCAGTTCCATCAACCCATTTACAGTTGAATTACATACACATGAGCCAGACAGACTGACTGGATTCCAAACAATTTAACTGGACTCAAACTTTATCAACCAAAGTTAATACTGAGCTGTCAGGGAAAAAAATAACATCTAGCTTTCAGTACTAGTGTTACTCCATGTTTGTCACGGTGGCAAAGATTGTAAGTAGCCTGACCACTGCCCATTCTCCTATTTTCTTTATTACTGGTAGCACTACTTATATAATTGTGGGTATCACTGTAACTGGTTAAAACAAACAACACACAGAAAAACCAAAAAGCCATATTTTCTAGATTTGCCTGAAGAGGAGGAATATGGCAAGTGGCATTTGGAGGTGGTAGTAGTGGGGATGGGCTCTCTGGTTAACTCTTTTCCTGATGTTTCAAAAGCTAGCAGTGGTCCTTGTACAACTCTTTAGCAATCACCAATCCTGATCAAGGTTCAAGGTACAGTCTGCACTCACTGCCCAAGGACATCTCAAATGCATAAAAGCACAGTCAAGATTGGCAGGGAGCTACCGACCCTGAACCCAGTCCTCAGCCTTTTTATGTGGCAACAGGTCAACATTCTACCTTCCTTAGCCTCGACAGGTCACCTCCCAGGTATATCCTATATCCTTTTCCAGATGTCATTAGCAAGACTGAGTCCAACCTGCTCACAGCACTACTATCCTCACTAATGTTCACCCTGCTGGTCTCCTTCCCTTGACTCTGTCTTCTCTGGTCTCTGACTTTTCTTTCCAGGGATCACCAAATGGTCTCAAACCCTCATTAGACTTTGATAATTGCTAAAAGAAATATTGAAAATTATATTCTAAACATTTATTTTATCAAATAAAATTTCCAGAAATACATGGCCTCCACACTGCCAATTCAAAAGTAAATTTTCGGTCTTACTGACTCATCAACAGCTTCAAAATTGCTGATCATCTTCCTTCTTCCTGCCCTTGGAAACCACTTTCTTGATCTCCCTTGGTGTCACTGGAGAATCCTTTCCAGGGGCCTTCGTGGCTTTGTTCTTATTGTAAGCTTTTGTACCAGGACTTAGTTCTTGCCCTGTCTGTCCATTTTATCTACAAACATTGTTTATCTGATCTCACCCAATTCCATAACTTCAACTAACATCTCCACGCTAATGCTGGATCTTATATTTATATCTTTAGCTTTAACTTCCTTTCTAAAATGAGACCCAAAGAATCACTTACAAAACTCACTGTTTCATCTGCCTCCTGTTTAGTCTTCCAAAGTCTACTCTTGCAAAAATACACTGTGTCCTCCAAACATTCATCAGGATATGACTTCTAAAAATTGAATTTATGCAAATATATTGTACAACTCTTTAAAAAGTGTTCACATGTAATTCTAGGTTTGCACCTAGAGAAGGCTCTGTATTTGACTCCGAACTGTTTCTTTGACCTCATCCTTTACCACTGACCTCATCATTCACTGTTTCAGTCACAGTGAACTCTGTGATGGTCCTTGTACACACTGCGAAGGCAATGACACAGGTCTCTAACTTACTATGCCCACTATCTGGAAAAGTGTTTCCCAAATGACCCACATAATTCTCTCCCTCACTCTTAAAAGTCCTCACTCAAATGATCCTTTGCCTAAACAATTTTTGATGGCACCTCATTCTAACCTTCTCACTTTCACACTCTATCCCTTTAGTATTTTCACTTTTTCTTCAAAATGCTTCTCTATTTGAGTTTTAAATATCTATGTACTAATTATCTATCTTCACTGAAATAAAAGTTTGAGAGAAGAACAAGGACTCTGTGGCCTATTTTACCCACTGCATATCTGTAGCATTGCATAATTGCCCAGAATACAGAAGGCACAATACAAATATTTTACTGAATGAATGAATGATTGGATTGTAATCATCTTTTCATGACATAATTATCTTTTGTAACCACTTATTCAAATAGCTGACTGTGGGCTGAACATGTCAAGGAAAAAAGCATACTTTTCAATATATCTAGTAGCAGTGTTTTTTTCTTTCCCCATTGATTAAGGAATTGCCACCTCTCATAAAAAGGCACAGCAGAAGCTGAGTCAAATTTCCACTATGATTGTGCAGTAGAAGACAGATTATATACAGGACAAATCTATACTTTTCTGCTTTTGACATTTTAGTCAGGGTGTTAACTAAGAACCAGAAAGCTTGCACCTATTTCCTCAATGGTTAAATTAAATGTTAATTTCTATAATCTATTGGTGTAATGAAATAAAGGGAAGAGGACAAAAAGGAAAAGTCAAGAATACAAAATGCACTAATACTGCCTTTTATTTCATGAAGTCCAAATTATTGCAAACATCAATTTGAGAAACATTTTATGAAAGGCAAAAAGAAACACAAAACACACACACATAAGTAGTTATCACCAGAGAATTCAAAGTAATTCAGAACAAGGATCAGAATAATGGAGATAATGAGAACTCATGCACCCTAAAATAAAAATACACATAAAAGTAGAAGAGTCTGTATCTGCTTTTCACAATTTAAACAACACAAGTTTATGATGAGGCAGGGAAAGTTCACTGCGAGCAATTTTCCATCATTCATTTTCCAACACAGTTTTAACTCTATAGCTGCATCTCTGAATTTCACCCACTCATTAGTCAAATAAAACTTTCCTAAAAATCTAAGCTAAGGATCAGAGAATTATGATTATTCATTCTCAGAAGAAATGGAGATGTTTCCACCAAAAGGCCTCAATTCCTAGATTCTCCACCTGCTGCAAACCAGTTACAAGTCTACACTGATACGTGGAAGTTTGGAAATGGGAATGTTGTATAACCCCGGGCTTCATTCTGGTTATTCTCGACAAGGCAGAAAGCAAGGTAGAAATGGGCCACTCAACCTAAGAGAGGGACTCAGACACACATCTCTATATATGCAATGTCTACTCATAGCTAATGATCCAAATGATCTGGGGGAAGTGAATTAGGATTATTTTTCATTTATTGAAAAAGCCACACTTCAAAGTGTGTTTCTGTTCTATCTTCATTTCTAATTTAGATAAAATTAAATTAGTTAATTTTAACTTTTGAAAGTAAACATTCAGTTTGCATAAAACATATGTCTGTAGGTAGTTTATAAAAACATATATCTTCATGTTGTCTCTCTTAAAAAATAATTTCGACATGCTCCTGATGCCTTTAAAATTTGTACTACAAACACCACAGTTGTATTTTTCAAAGAGTGGCTCAAGGGCTACTGATTCTCTTTCACTGGCAAAACATCAAGAATAATCAATCAATACAAGGTTTAAAAAAACAGTGCTTCTCAGATTACTCTATGCACAAAAGTCACCTGGAGGGCATGTCAAAACACAGAACACTGAGTCACACTCCCTGAATTGTGTATCTGCATTTTTTAAGTTTCCAGGTGAGGATGATGCTGCCAAGACAAAATTCTTTGAGAACTGTCACTTAAAACTATTAGTTTGTATGTTCTTTAAGGAGCAGTGTCACGTTAGAACTCAAGACCCATATGGTATTTGCTACACTCTCTTCGGGCTATGTCCAGAGACAATCCTTGAGAAACTCATTCTTTTTAAAACTTCCTCCTTTATAGCAACATTAGAGCCTAGGCAATAAGAGTCCTTATCGCCATTGCTTAGCAATTTGGTTTTGCAATGCCTGCATGGAAGCAATTCCTATCTCTCATCAGAAGAGGCTATAATCTACTACGTGTTTCCGGATGCCCTGCCCGGCACACGATCCTTGCCTCTGAGGGGCCCGAAGCCACAGCTACATGTCTCTCCCCAGGAGGTCTATCTCATCCAAGAGGAAGTCCATGTCCTCCCGGCTCACTTGAGGGCTAATCACCACCTGGCGGAAAAAGTTCACCTTTCCCCGGTGGGGCTGGTAGCCCAGCATGAGGCTTCCCTTCTTCATCATCCTCTCCTTTATGGCTGGGGCCACCTGCGAGGCGAGAAGAGAGGGAGGCGGAATGTCAGAACACCAAAGCACTCAAACTGCATTTTTATCAGCCTTTCTCCTGTCGACAGCCCATTCTTACATGCACAAGGATATAATAACAATAACATTAATAGTAATAACAAAAATTTATTGGGAATTTACAGCACATAATGATTCAGCTATTTTAAACAAACTGCTTCTTAGTATAGAATGACACTAATATGCTCATTTATAGAAGAGGGCACTAAGGTACACAGAGGCTAAATAAATATCCTTTGGTCCAAGACAGTCTCCTTCTAAACTAGGCCCTAAAATGTAAATCATTATGCAGTGCTAACTCATAAGAATCAATTTATATGTTCTCAGGGGTCATAGTCTTAAAAGTACCAAATGTGACATTCCTAAATTTGTCTTACTAAAAAAAAACAAACTCGGAGCACCCTCAATAAAGAAAAAAGTTTTATTAAAAATATTTTATTTTTGCTGGGGATTTAGTTCAGCAGCATAAGTGCTTGCCTGGCAAGCGTGAGGTCGTGAGTTCGATCCCCAGTACCAAAAAGAAAAAAAGAAAAAAAATCTTTTATTTTTATTAGCACATGTTTACAGCACAGAATGATTACATTCCTCATGGGACATGGTACATATACCTAACATAACTTTATCTGTTTTACTTAATCATTGGTGGGAAAAAGCATCATGAAATTGTGTAACAAGGAAAAATCAATATGGTTATTATGTGCAGTTGTAAGCTTATTATTATTAATGTAGTTGAAACTATATTTTTCTGTCAATTATTGTGCTTTTCCAAATATATGGCTGAAGCAATGACCCCATGAGAAATAAGAGTTTGACATTACCTTAATATGCAAAATATGAACACTGCCTTTTAGTAAGAGGTGTAAAAGTGGTAACAAAATCAGAAGGCCTATATTTTATGGAGAAGGATTTGTAGCTGAGGTGAGAAATATAGGGCCTGATAATCTAAATTCAAAATTTTTTCTAAAAGTTCACTGTGTAAAGAAATCACTTCATTTTAAAAATCACATGGAAAACTGGTCCAATTTCAAATTATTAGTAAGACCACTCACAAGCTAGGTTGCAAACTTCTGAAATAGGTAAGTTAACTTTTAAAACACCAAGTTAAAAAATTGAGAGCACACTCTTCCTAGCTTGAAAATATAAACAAAAATTTCCATCTGAATTTTGTTACAACTCCTGAAAACCTTTTGGGTGTTTCCTACAGGCATACGTGGGAAACGAATATCATAAACTGTCCTTGTGTTCTCAGAAAGATGAGACTTGGTTCATCCAGAAGGGAGGAATACATATTTAAACACCTCCAGGGAGAATGTTCTTCTGAACTCCTTAGATGAAGGGCAACAGTGTTCGTGCCCATGAACTGATCTCTCACAATGCGACATCCTAGGTACTCTGGTTTTTAAATGTACCTGTTTGCTTAGATATTACACCCACCACCCCAAAGACAGGGCAATCTACTACATCTGACACTCAATAAATTCTTGATCAGCTCTGAAGTTGAGGAAAATATCCAGTTTTAGATCTCTGGAGAGATGATGTGTTAAACATTTGCCACAGGACCCTTTCAAGAGATGTCCAGGGGTAATTTTAACAATATCTTGCTATGTGCTAATTTTAGTACTCGAGTTTTGCAACATAGATGACACTGTGCCTACAAGAAAACAACGATAACAAACCATTTACTCAGCAAAGTCACTTTGCTTTAACACAAAAGACTTCCGATGTTTTCATATAAAGACACTTGAAATGTATAAATCCTTGCCCTTGTGTAAGGCACAAAACTGATTCTCTGAGGAAAACACATAGCACAAGAATGAAACTTTTAAACCAAGTTTTACCACTGTTTTCCAAGATCATAATGACATGACTGAATAAAAACCTGTAGGACTCAGGAGAGCTAGTTAAGAAACAGGGTGACAGTACAATAGATACATTATGAATGAATCCATGAACTACAGGAATTAGTTTCTGGAGGGAGTTAGGGAAAAAAGGGCAGGATCTGCTTTATATTGCATGGGAAAAATCAATGAGAAACCTCAAGGGGATACTCATCAAATCTTTACCGCAAATTATTACTGATGCGATGGCAGTAAAATTATCATCATTATTGTTGACAAATATTTTACCAATCCTTTACAATTTGAAATATTCTTCCATATAGTCTATTCCCATAAACCAGAAACTCAAATTAAAACTGCCTTAAAATGAAACTATTCATCTATAATTGAGGGACTAAGAATTTCCCATTAGCAGCCAGTTTATCACCTTTGTGCTTTCACAAATCACCACTTTCTATTTACAAAGCTATACATATAAAATCCAGTGCTGTGTAATTTGGATAGTCTCTTTTGCTGATCACAGCAGAGACACATCCTAATCTGACAGGATAGACTATTCACAGGGGAAACAAAATATGCACAAACTGAATGTTAGTATCCAAATATTGCCCCTAAATGGAGCATGCATAGCGGAAAGCAATTTGGCAGGAGCAAGATTGCTTTCCAGTTCTCAATTATTTTACTGCTGGTTTTCCTTCAAATTGTAAATCAAATTCTTTTCTTGTGCCTCAGTGCACTAGTTTCTGCATCTTAAGTGGTGGAAGATCCTGACATTTCTATTTGGTTGCACAGAAATTTAATCTATACATTTCTGTAGAATTTCTGTCCCCCCCTTAAATTATATTCCAGCAATGATTTAGTCATTTAAACAGAATTTTGTTGTCATATTGCTGCAGCACATAATAGCATTGGATATTTAAAAGTTTCTTAAACTAGAGGAAAACTAAAATGACTCCAGTCACATACAGCAATTTGATAAACAACTGTCAAGCAACATCCTAGCTGTTGATGAAAATAAAGAAGTATTGTCTGTAAAATGGCATTGCTTTTGAAGAATGTGCTACATACTTAATGCTAACAAGAACCTTGTTTTTTTTCAATGTACACAGTGTTTCTCAAATTATCTGTGGGGAAGGACTAGTTTTACTTTTTCAGTACCATACAGAGTTACAGTTTTGTGAAATACAATAAAAATTACTAACGGAAAAAACTGAAAGACATAAACATGCAAACTTACTTTTTTAGTTTCACATTCAACATTAAAACTAATCTGATAAATTGGTGTAAAAGTTTTTCAACAGTGACTCTGGGATTTCCATACTTTTCCCACTGGAGACATAATGAATAGCTCATGGATGTACACGAGGCTGTGATTCTACTTTGGGGATGTTGCTTCCCTTTAGGGTGAATATTACTTTACCCATAAGTCTTGATGTTATTTCACATATTATTTAGAATGGTGTTTTTGTATTCTACCACACCGCTATGCCATAAGCCTCATCTCGGATTTGCTTTAGTTATAATGGCATTTTATTGAAATCACAGAGCCACTCATGAAATCTAATGTGAGCTCGTCAAACCCTAGTCCAGAAATTATAATAGTAAAAGATTCAAAATATTCTATACTGCGTATGGTCATTCCATAACTCTGTCTCATCAGCTCTATGCAGGTAAGGGTCACATTTTTAAAGTATTAACTATGGGATAGAGTGACTTCCTGGTTGGCTAACAAAACAAACCTCTAACTAAATGAAGAGATTCTTCTGTAACAAATAAGAAAGGCAAAAACTACATAAGCTTCTTCTGTATGTCAAAACAGCAAGGATATTTTGAATTTCTAATAAACTCAAGATAGTGTTTTGCTAAATCCTTTTCTAAAGCAAGAATAAATTTATGTTTCTCAAACTGTATTTTGGGTAGTTTACTCAATTTCAGTTTTATTAAGTTGCATTCAATTTCTTCCAAGGTACACAGACTATTTGAGTGGTGAAAAGCTAAATTCATAATGATTTTCAGTTTTTTGCATAGAGCAAGGCATAGGCAGGTAGATTAAATAAATGAAACACAAACTAACAATTTTTATTGCAATTAAACAATTTCCTCCCATATCAAATGCAAAATTCATGTCTTTATGCAAAATGTAATTTGAAACTTTTTGTCATTTTCTCTTTTTCTACAATTAGCTTCATGCATTTGGCCTGTTTTGTAGTACCCAGAAGAGGGTTGAGATGTACTAGAACTGCTCATTCAAATTCATGGTTAAGCAATTAAATATAAAAAAAAATTGTGGGGGCTGATTCTGCTTCTATCTAAAATTGTACTTCTTATAGATGAAGGATGGCAAACTTCTGTCCTATAAAAGGCCAGACAGCAAATATTTTAGGCTTCACAAGCAATGAAGTTTCTGGAGCAAATACTCAACTCTATCACTATTACTTGAAAGTAGTCACTGACGACATACAAATAAATGTGCATGGCTGTGTTAGAATAAAACTTTCTTAGGGATAATGAAATTTAACGCATAATTTTTACAAGTCATGAAACATGATACTGCTTCTGATCATTTTTCAGTCATTCAAGAATATAAAACCCATTTCTAATTCCTAGACTATATATAATTAAATAGGTGCCAACCTAGATTTGACCATGGGTTATCATTTATCTTCCCTTTGATCTAAATGGAAAAAAATACACCGTGATCTATAAAACTACCCCTTCAAAAGACAAAGAGCAGAGGAATTATGCTTATTGGGCTTCTCTCAAAAATTCAGCATTGAGCCAGCAAATGATAAGGTCTTAACTCTGCTCACACATAGCATGAAATCAAATTCACAGATGGGGTGGGATTGGCAGAGTGGCTTTCTTTCAACACAATTCTTCTTGAACAATCACAAAAGACAAGTTGCTTTACACTTTCTCCCCAAATAACATGGATTTGAAATACACCCTTCATATTCATTTAAAATTTTTTCTGAGTAAAATATTAAAATATGGTTTATGGGGACTGGGAATTTAGCTCAGTGGTGTAATTGCCTGCCTGGCAAGCTCAAGGTTGTGAGCTCCATACCTGGTACCAAATAAAATAAATGAAATAAAATAAAATATAGTTTATGGAAAATTTTGGGATGAAATGTTCCCATTTTATACCTGGCACTCAACCCCAACCTGTTTCTGAGATTTAACTAACTCCTACTCCTACTAAGTCACCTTAGTTCCTTATTTGAATAAGAGACATCACTGGAATAAGGCCTGGCAGAGATGCACTGTGCATAAAGGTAGGAACTAGAATTCAGGAATGAATAGCATCAGAAGCTAGAATTTAAATATGGGGGGGGGGATTCAATCCAAAAGAAGCAGGAGCATACTGAAACAAACCCCAGAAGTTTTTTAAAGAAATTTTTTATTTTAAAAAAAAGCAAAACAGAAAAAAAGGGTAGAAATGATACAGAATTTCAAAAAAGAAAAGAAAAAAAAGTAGAGAATTAACACTAGTTAATATATTGCACATTGTTATCTCAGAACTAGTTGTTCAGGTTACAAAATCTAGATACAAAAGTGGTCAGTCAAACAATGACAGCACAAACTGTTCTTTTTGATGAACTAAGAGAAATTAGTAGTATAGTTATCTATCTAACATACATATACATACCTAAATTTATGTATGTTTACAAACATACATATAAACTTTTCCTTTCTTCCTTTTTCCCATAAATCAGACTCACATTTGTAAATATCATATTGTCTCTCCAGTGTAAAAAATAAATAATAATAAAAAGCTGAAAGAGTAATAAGATCCAAAATATACAATAGAAATTGTAAGAAAGGGAAAGAAAGTACTCAAAAGGACAGAACTCCTGGGATAGGGGAAAGGAGAAAAGGAAGAAAACAAACCTCAGATTTCGATGGGTCTATACATGCAATAGCAATCTCAGAAGTGCACAGTTTCCCTGATTCAGTGACTTCAAGAGACAGCACAGTCAACCATCTGAGGAGAGCCAACCTAGCGGCATTAGCCAGCCAGTCTTGAAGGCCTAGTTTTGCAGACATGAAAAATCAGATGTGTAAGAAAGTAAGCTATTCCTTTCTTTGTTCTTTAATTACTCTGGTACTATCTACATAAACCATAAAGCATTATGGTTGCCCTTTTATGAGTTAGTAGGTTTAGAGTCATCAAAATAACAATACTGGATCATAAAATCTGAAATATGGACTTATATCTCTGTTTTCCTTTTAGGCCAACTGGAAGAAAGAGTATGCTGTCTGGTAGAAAAATGGATTCCATCTGTTTGTGATGATGAAAGAGCTTAGTAATATACCTCATAAGAACTTCCTAAAATCTTAATGAACAGTTTATATTTTAACTAAATATCTAACGGTTTCTTCTAAATGTAAATGTTAATTGAATTTTCCTTTACACATGTGATTCTAATGTAGAGTTAAAGAGGATTTTTAATTCAGGCATATATATATATATATATATATATATATATATCTTCCAGTTTGCCATCTCCTTATGACTCAGGAGACTAATGCTAAAGGAATAGTTATTAAGATAAAGCATGTTTTTATGACCAAATATACCACAATGCAAATGATAAAGTGTTTTCTTTAGTTATATATAAAAAGTTATTTTGTGGTAATGATTAGCTTCACATCTTTAAAATGTAGTAAATTAATGTCTTATGTGGTCTTTGCAAAATTACTAGTTCACCAAAGAAGCCTTTTCTTTGTATTTCCAGAGCTATCTGTGTAATTTATTCCCTGTCTGAAAGGAGACTTCCTATATACCAGACACTTGTTCTCCAAGCCAGCTTGCTTTTGTCCACAGCCCTGGAATCTAGTTTGGTTATCTTGTGTCAGATAGGAATTCCCACCCCCACTAAGGAAAAAAACTAGTAGTTTCCAGAACCAGGGCTTCAGTGCTTTCAGTTTCCCTACAACATTGCTCCTTCAAAGGGGATGGAGCTGTATGTCTTAGTTTGCATTTGGCTAACACCTAAATCTCTTCACTTTGTTGTTTTGTTTTGTTTTGTTTTTCTTTCCTGATTTAGTTTTAGGTAACATAATCCTACTTGCCTATCAGTTCATCAAGTTACACATTTTCCTTTTAGAATCATACATGGCATTAAAATGTTGTCTTTCACGGATAACTATTTGAAAGTGAAAAGAGAAAGTTGAAGCTTTCACTGGTCTATGTAGAAAGGATCCCGTTATACAGTTTAACCTGTTACATCAATGAATAGTTTAGAAAATGTCTCAAAATTTCAAATTAAAGATTATTCAGTATGTTGTTTCTCTTCTTTCTTGCAATTGGTCTTTTGGTTTTAAAAGCCTTAACAACAAAAGAAATATGAATGTTTAGAGCAATTTTATTCAAAACACACATGTACTTTCACTATAAAATGGACAAATAAACTGTGGTGTATTTGTATAATGAATTTATCAGTAAATGGGAATAAATTACTGATGTAACATGAATGAGTCTCCAATATATTATGCCAGATCAAAGAAGCCAGATGTAAAAAGCTATTTACTATATGTTCCCATTTATGTAGCATTCTGGAAAAGAGAAACCATTTAGACAGAGAATAGATGAGTGGTTTCCAGAGGCTTGGGCCAAAGGGAAAGCTGGACCATAAAGATATGACTCTGGAAAACTGGGGTGAAGGTAATGGATTTGTTCCATAAGGTACCACAGGACTACAAATTCTATTAAAACTTTTTTTTTAAACAGATCTTTGGGTCTAACATAAGGCCTTGTGGTAGCTAACACCATGAAATTGGTGAAATTGAAATAACTGTGCACATTAAAAGTGGATTTTACCAGTATGTAACTTTTAAAGTAACTAAATAAACTTCAAAAACAAGAAGTTTGGAGAGGCTTTGCAGCTCCAAAAGATCAAGCAAATCACCCCCACTTTCTCATTGCTAGGTAAGAAATGCAAACAATACCCTCCCGTCCTTCAATAGGACTGATTAAAGCTCACTATGACATGGGGAGGTGAACTATGCAGACAGCACATTTTGGAGACTAATGTTCTTATTTAAGAAGAATCTAAAACACAAAATCCAGGAAGAAAATTACATTCTGAACTGAGATTTTTTTCTCCTATTTTTACCACTAATTTCATGCCCTTAAGCAAGTCAGTTAACTTCTCCAAGGGTCTGAAAGTGAGAAGAACTATGCCCACTACTTTTAGGTGGAAAGTATGAAGGTATTTAGATTCTGAAGCACTAAAAGTTCTTCTACATCATATGCAGAAGGGACCAATGGAAACAGTGTTGGTTAAAGGCTTTCAGAGGTTGTAACAGACACCAGATAAAAATATATTTAAAAGTACCTATCATATTTACTCAACACAAATCATAAATAATTATGGAAAATTTAATATGAGCTGTGGTTAAATTAACATAATTTCATTGTGTTTCACTGTGTAGTTTTCCTTTGTATTCTGCAGACACTTTTAAAAGTAGTATTTTATGTGTCCCTATTCAGTTTCTCTGTCCCTCATGCTTACTTTGCCTGATGGATAAATAAAATAGCTCTGTCCACACTGTAGGGACCATATATCTAGTTTCTGCATGACAGAGCAGGTTTCTGCTTTGTTTCATGTAACTGTTGGTATCATTCTTTTTTTCACTTTCCCAAGTGTCCCAGCTCAAACAGTAAGTTGTATGATTTAGGTTGACCATCCTAGAGCAGTAGGGTAGTTTAGACAAATTTGGGATCTAACTCCTGGAATTCTGTATGACTTTGGGCAAGTACTTAAACCATCTAGGAATCATACTTCTTTTCCATTAAGAAGTGAGCATCTTTTATAGAATGGTATGTTAGCTAAATGAAATAATGCACTTAAATACATAAAGTATACAGTGTGGTATCTGTTAAGCACTCAATAATAAGAACTAATATTTATTTCTTAAAACAAATTTGTTTTTCATAAATGCACACTCATGCTTTGTCTTCTGTTACATTATTCCATTAGTAACTTTTGATAAATGAACATTTGAAATTGCTATGAAAAAATGACTTTCAATGTATTTTTTCTCCTCAAAACATCCAAACTATATTTAAATACTTGTAAAAGAAGATGTCAGAAGTCTTAGAAATTAAATCTTGCACCCCATTTATGTTGCTAATATGTTAATCTTCTATTCATATTCCAAGTTTTTGTCCAATATAATCAAAATAAGTTTTTTCTTCCTTTAAAAAGTAACACGGTCATTGGTTATCTTAGCTTTTTTTTTTTTTGAGGGAGAACTGTACCACTGAAATTTACTGTGGGGAACAGTGAATTTCTACTCTATTCTAGAATTTTCTATTTATTATGTAAGTTCCAAAATAGAGAAATAATTTATCACTAAAAAGCTAATTCGTCAGATGCATAAAGGAAATCATATATACAAAAGTCAATAGTTCTCTCCAGAATTGTGAAGTCACCTTGTGCTCTTCTGCCATTTATATTTTTACTAATCAAGGGTTGAAGAACAATACTGTTGTTTTCCAAATGTATCTGCAGATAGACATCATTTGGATTCAGATCCTAATTAGAAAAGCTGAACTTCCATTTTGATGGGCTAGGCCTGGTACTCTGAATATTCATGAGGTAAACAAAGTGCTTCTTAGGTTAAAGATTTGGGAAACACTGAAGAATAATGTTCTTTAACCAGGACTTTGGGAGAGGCAATGCTGAAGTGGGATGTGATAAGTTTCTAGACAGGGAAAGCAATTTTGAAGGAGCAATCAACTGATGAATGATAAAGACAATGCGTGTATGTCCTTTATTTAAAAATAAAATGGAGTGCTACACTGCCATAAAGGAGGATAAACCTGAGACATTTCTAGGTAAATGGATGCATCTTGAGACCATACACTTAAATGAAATGAATCTGACACATATGTTCAAATATCACATTGTTTCTCTGATGTGAGAAGCCAAAGGTGTAAATAAGGACCAAACAGTATAATAGGGGAAAAATGTTCAACTGGGAAAGGGAACAAGGAAAGGAGAAGGGGAAAAAAAGGAAGGGAAAAGAAAAAATATATCACAGAAGGAAAAAATGGAGACTAAGAGGGGAAGGGGGTTGAAAGGAGGGGAGGAGAATGAGAAAAAAAGAAGAATCAAGATGTATCATGTAGCTATGGACCCTGTGAGTATATCAGCCACCTTCAGGTCCAGTAGCCAGTTCAGGCTGGGAGAACTAGCCAGTCTTTACCCTGTGAACCTAAAAGCCACCACTGACAACCAGTATCCAGCATAGTTCAGGAGAATCAGCCAGCCACACCACCCATGAGCCTGTCAGGATGTGGTGGCCAGCGTGGGCTGGGAAAACCAGACAGCTGTGCCCCTGCAAGCCTGCCAGCTGCCACTGGGGGAGTCTCTGTGTAGCTACATGTGACTAGAGAAGCCTGCGCTGCACTGTTTGGGAACCTAGGGTAGGAGAAACGGGTGCCTGGTCCACTCTCCTACCACACGGACAAGCAGCTACCATGGGAAGCACCTGAGAACCCACAAACAGCTCTTCCAGAGGAACTAAGGAAAATGTCAAGACAAAAGAGCAAAAGGCAATCTCACACCACCAGACAACACAGAACAAGTCTGAGAGACACAGACATGGAAGAACCTGTAAGCTACACACCTGAAACTTTTGAAAGGATAGCAATTGAAGTAAAGAAACACTTCATGAGACTGTAAAAGTAATCAGGTCAGAAATAATATCTCAAGTAAAAGAACAAATGACAAACAATGAAAGAATTGCTGAGCATATGTAAAGAAGACATAGATAAAAAGAGGAACATAGGAAAATGATAGAAACCTTGAATGAACAATATAAGAAGGAATTACAGTGCATGAAACAGATTCAAAGAGATAACCAGGAAATTAAAAACTCCATTGAAGTTTGGCAAAACTGCTTGAAAGAAATTGAAGATAGACTTTGAGACCTTGAAGATAGCATTGCAACTAGGTATCATGAAAGAAAAGATCTCTTAGAAATAACTAGGAACCAGAAAATAACAATTCAATGGCTACAAAACAAGACAAAAATAATTTAAGAATGATAGGTGTCAGTGAAAAAGCAAGGCTCAATACAAATGACATAAAAAGATTATTTACAGAAGTAATGGCAGAAAACTTCCCAAACATGGGGAAATCACCTAGCATACAGATAGGTGAGGCACATAGAATTCCAACTAGCCATAACCAAAATAAATTTATACATAGATATATAATAATCAAGATCTCAGAAATTAAGCATAAAAACAAAGTATTAAAGACTGTTGGAGAAAAGAAACAAATAACCTAAAAATCACCCATCAGAATCATGGCAGACTTCTCAATACAAACCACCAAGTCAAGGAGAGCTTGGAGCAAAATGTTTCAAGTCCTGAAAGAAAACAACTTCCAACCAAGATTGATATATTTTGCAAAACTATCTTTCAAAATTAATAGAGAAATAAGATACTTTCATGGTAAAGGACAACTGAAGGAATTCATGACCACTGAACCAACCCTACAAAGAGTGCTGAAGGAGATTCTAGAGAGAGATAAAGATTGCACGGTTCCAAGCACAGCAATAGAGGGAGCTCATTGAACAGGGCAGGCAACTGAACAGAGGAGAAAAGTGGGGGGCCAATGGCAGGAGAATAGCATGGTAGAGATGATCCAGTATATGTCAGTTGTAACCATTAATGTAGATGGCCTCAAATCATCAATAAATAAAAGCATAGACAGAGTAGATTGGGAGACAGGGTTCATCACTTTGCTATATACAAGAAACACATTTGGTTCAGAAGGAAATTCATGGAAATTCAGGTTGGAGGAGAGAAGACAACACTCCATGTGATAAGGACCCAGAACAAAGCAGGGGTAGCTTAGCCATCAACTGCAAAATGGGTAAGAAAGATATGACATTTTTATACAATAGAAAACTACTAAGCTGTATAGAAAGATAATCTCAAGGGTCTTGTAAATGGTAAACAGATGGAACTTGAGATCATGTTCATGGATGAAATGTTAGGACTCACATGGGTGAACATCATGTTGTGTCCCTAGTACAAAAAACTGAAGGAGTTGTGGGATCCAAAATGTACAGTAGATACTGTGAAAGTGAAAGGGGGAGGAAACATCTAAAAAGGGAAGGTGGTATCACTGAATCATTTTCATCGTTTGGTTTTATTTTGTTTTGTTTTGTTGGATTCTATTATGTCTGATGGTATGGGCAGCTATTTTGAAGATAACAAAATACATTACAGCAGTCATTGTTGATTTACTATTATCAAGTTTTAAAGTCCCATATCACATTCATTGTTTCCTTTGGTTTTATTCTGTTTTGTTTGGTTTGGTATTACCATGTCTGATGTTACGGGTAGCTATTTTGAAAATAACAAGAGGTATTATGGTAGGAATTGTTGATTTCCTATTATCTTGTTTTGAAGTCCTGTATCACTTTCATTGCATTGCTTTGATTGGCTTTATTCTGTTTCATTTTGTTTGGTTTTATTCTCTTCAAAATAAAAAAAAAGATATATCATGTACAGGTACAAATTTTCTATGATGAATGTTACCCTTATGTATATCTAAAATGTACCAATAAAATTATTTATCAAAATTAAAGTGCTGATTGTAACTGCAAAAAAGGTTTTGAGGAGCAGAGGAGCATTTAATACAAACCATATCTTGGCTTGCTTATATCAGTTTTGCAAAAAGATACATAAGTCAGTGACCTTCAAAGGTGTCAGATAACTTTTTTGTTAGTCATGAAACCTGAACAAGTTTTCAATCCTTTACCCGTGGTCCAGGAAAAAAATGTATCTCTTCGCTTTGGTTGCTTTAAGAATACTTTTTTTTCTTTGAGTATACTTTCTACAATTCCTCACTTATTTAATTCTTATCTTACTCTTTTGCACAACTCTTTCTCACTTCCCCAGATTTCTATCCCCATAATTTAGAGGAGATGCATCAGCATAAATCTCTAAAGCTTAATCCATGTAAAATTACAGCCCATGAAACCATATGCATCTGAGACATCATTTCAGTTTCACAGAGCATGGAGAAATAGGTTATATTTGGACTGGATGTGTCATTTTCATATATGAATTTTCATTCTTATTTTCTTCAGTACATCTGAAAAGTCAGATGTACACAAAATAAAAGTGCACCCCAATTTAAAAGAATAGCCTAATTCATGCTCTTTCCAATACAAAAAGCAAGGAATTTGGATTTCTAGAAGGTCTGAAGAGCACAGTATCACAGGTGGTACTTACAGTGTATAAATGACAACAGTAATTCCAATAAACCTAATGCTAGTCAGATATTCAAGGTAGTTGCCTTGAGCAATCATAAAAACAAACTAAATGGAACTGAAAGCTGTAGCTGAAGAATGGACACAATAAACATTTTGTACTCTATAAAGCAAAAGCAATACTCAATATCTCAGCAGCCAACTGAACTGAGTATTGTGGCCAACAACCAAATTTCAGACCACTTTGAGACCTACCTTTTTTGCCCTTTAAAATTTCTCAGTAGAATTCTGCCAGAGGTGTTACCATCTCCTTAGGGACATCTGAAACGATGTCAAAGCACTTTGGGTGTTGCATCAACTATGAGGTGCCACTTAGACTCTGTTCTCCAAGATTAAGGATGCTAAACATTTCACAAAATTTTAAATTAGGCTATCCAAGGAAATGTAATGTTCTCCAAAATGCAAGAGTGCTCCTGTAAAGAGCACACTGTAATTCACTTTAATTTTCTCAAAACATGCAAATCTAAAACATTTTTAGATTCGTTTTCAGGAAACCCATGATCTCCATCAATACCTCTGGGTTCTTTGAATTTTTTCCCATGGTTCATTATCTTGCCTTGGTCTATAGGACAGGACTAAATTGATAGGTCACCAAAGTCAATGCAATCCTAAGAGCTTAAAATGATGCCCGTGCTGTTCTCAAACACTGGGAACAAATTCAAAAAATATCACTACCCTGGATAATGAGAAATGAGTACACACTGGTCTCTCTCTAGTTGTTATGAGCATATCAAGCCATTTTACCCAGGAGACATACTTTTGACCAGCACAATAGACTACTACAATAAGTGGGTCATATTGACATGGCTTTAGTCACACAGGTGCTACATAAAAATCTCATTGAAACATTAGGTCAGATGAGAAGGGCGACAAAAACATTCTAAAGAGAATGGAAATGCTGACTCTTTTTATGACAGTTCATCTCAGAGTTGCTCTCTCTGAGAAATCTTATTTCTGTTCAGTATTTGACACTGGACCATCAGCAGCTGAAACTATTAACTGACTCCATGCCAAAAAGTCTCTAACTACCAGTAAATCTCTTCAGGATGTAAGTGAAAAATCCCTACCTAGCAGCACAGGTTCAGATGGGGGAGGCAGTTTGGATAATGGCACAGCTAAAATTTAAAACATAGACTCTACATATTCGTTTTGGGAGGATTAGCTTCCAGAATTGAAAAATTCTTGTGTTTTTATAGTACATTCTGAGTACAAAAGGAAGTGAGCCCGGGTATTATGCTGCTGTGACCTGAGGAATATTTTGCTGGCCACAGGCTCCCTAGACATCTGAATTTCACCTCAGTGAGATACCTGTGTCTGGCAGACGGCACTTACCTTCCTGCCCGTCTGCCTGTACTCAAGCATCGACATCCTTATCTTGTTTATATTTTTGTGCATAATTCAGCAGTAAATTGAAGTTGAAATAGCATTTTTTGCTATTTTTATCTGATGTAATGTAGATGTTCACAATCCACTGCAAATTTAACTGGGCTCCCAGGTTATGGTCCCTTTCTCCCAGTACAAACCAAAATATCCTGGTGTTTCAAACCTATAGGCAAAATCTAAGCTTTTAATGTGACATGTATTATGAATCTTATTTTGCCTATCTAATGAAAAAAGTTACCGTGAGGATATAGACAAGTATTTATTTTTCTCTACTACACAAAAAATTTGAAAATGCTAAAGGTTGGTTATTTCTCCTTCAAATCTTTGTAAATACTAATAAAATGTCCTTATACTCACTGTTACAAATACTAAACAACTTTTAACAGTAATCTAGACAGTTAAACCAAACATTTCAGATTTGCATGTTTTGAGACAAGCAGTTAATTATAGTGTGTTCTTTACAGAACTCACTTACATTCTTTATCACAACGCTGAACACTGGAATCACTCTTTCCTCTAAGCCATGCTGTTATCATTGTATTTTGTGGAGACTGCAAACCACAGAGGAGTGCAAGGAACATCACGAGGGCAGGAAACGTACAGAAGGCCGGGCCTTTTCTACCAAAACCAAGGTCTGCTTCATGTGTTTTATATATGTATTGCTGTTTTGCATAGTATTTTGTTTGGCAAGAAGTTCTGGTATTTTTTAAAAGGCAAATTTTGAATTACATTGGCAATGTATCTATTATTTGTTTTTTACCTTAAAGAGAAAAAATAAAACAAAATTTCAAAACAAGATAATAAGAGGTAACAATGGTCAATACATTGTATATTGTTATCTTTAAATTAGTTATGCAAGAGTACAAGATATGAGTATTTACTCAAACATTATAAGAACAGACCTTTCTTCTCAATGAACTAAGATAAATTAGTAGTATAACTATCCTAACTAATATATATATATATATATATATATATATATAGGGAGTGTTTTATTTTCCCTTCCTTTTCTCCATTCCCCCATCCCAATTTCTCTTTCCTTTAGAAACTTTTCCTCATTTTATAATATCAGTTTTACTTTTTGGATTTTATTTACTCTTCCAAGTTTTCACACTAGGGAGACAATACAATGTGTGCACATGTGCATCTGGTTTATTTCACTTTAGTATGGTCTTGAGTTGCATCTATTTACCTGTAACAGTCTCCATTTTATCCTTGTTTGTGGATAAGTAGTACTCCATTGTATAAAAGACCATATTTTTTTTTACCCATTTCTCAGTTGATAGGCATTTGGGTTGTTTCCAAGATTCAGCCACTACAAACTGTGTTGCTATAAACATGGGTGCACGTATATTGCTATGTTCTTTAATTTTTCTGGGAAGATACCCAGAAGAGGAATAGCTGGATTGAATCAGACCCCCAGTCTTAGTTTTTTGAAGAATCTCCACAGTGATTCTCACAGTGGTTGCACCAGTCTACACTCCACCAACAGTGGATAAGGGTTTCGTTTTCAACACAGTTCCTCAAGCATTTGTTATCTATTGATTTCTTGATAACAGCCATTCTTTCCAGGGTGAGATGGAATCTCAGTGTATTTTTAATTTGCATCTCTTGTATAACTAGTGATGTTGAACATTTTTTCATATATTTATTTGCTGTTTGTATTTCTTCACCTGAGAAGTGTGTATGCATCTCAGATGCCCATTTTTGGATTGAGTCTTTAAACTTGGAAGCTCTGATTTTTTTTTTTTTTAGTTCTTTATATGGTCTTGATAGTAATCCTTTGAGGAATAGCTGGCAAATATTTTTTCCCACATTGTGGCTTGTCTCTTCACTCTGTTGTTGGTTTCTCTTGCTGTGTAAAAGTTTTCTAATAAGATGAGATCCCAGTTGTTGATTCTTTATGATAGTTCCTGTGGACTGGGGATTTACTCATAAAGTCTTTGCCTACACCAACGTTTTCAAGAGTTTTACCTATTGTACCTTCCGGCAGATTTAATGTTTCTGTTTCAATATTTAGATTTTTAATTCATTTCAAATTTAGTTCAGTGCACAGTGAAAGATATGGGTGTGATTTTAACCACTGGTATGTTCAGAGTCAGTTTTTCCAGTACCATTTATTAAAGAGGCTTTCTTCCAGTGATTGGCACTTTTGTCAAAGAGAGGGTGGCTCAGTATGTCTGTAGTTGTTTCTGTATTTTCTAATCACTTCCACTGATTTTTATGTCTGTTTATTTTGCTGTTGTTGTTTGCTAATATCATGCTGTTTTTATCACAGTAGCTTTATAGTATAATTTCAAGTCAGGGATTGTGATACTCCCTGCTTTGCCTTTGTTTTACAGAATTGCCTTTGTTATTCTAGGACTCTTCTTATTTAGATGAATTCTAGGATTGTTTTCTTGAATTCTATAATGTATGCCATTGGAATTTTGATTGGAATTGCATTAAAACTGTATAACAGTTTTGGAAGTATGCCCATTTCCATTATATTGGTTCTTCCTACCCAAGAGTAAAGGATGTATTTCCATTTTTTCATATGCCTTTTAATTTCCTCTTTTAGAGTACTGTAGTTTTCAATGTAGAGGTCTTTTACATCCTTCATTAAATTGATTCCTAGGTATTTCCTTTATTGGATGCTATTGTGAAAGGTGTTGTTTCTCTAATTTCTGTCTCAGTGAGTTTATTATTCATGTACAGGAATGCTATTGATTTTTGAGCATTGACTTTGTATCCAGTTATATAACTGAATTTGCTTACTAAATCTACCAGTTTTTTTACTGGAGCTCTGGGGTCTTCTACGTAGAGTATCATGTCATCTGTGAATAATTGTAATTAAATTTCTTCCTTTCCTATTCTGTTTATTTGTTTCTCTTGTCTAATTGCTCTGGCTAAAGTTTAGGCCTATGTTGAATAACAGTGCAGACAGTTGACATTCATGCTTTGTTCCTGATTTTATAGAGAAAGGTTTCAGGTTTGTCCATTTAGTATGATGTTGGCTAATGGTTTGTCATAGATGGCTTTTATCAGATTAAGACAAAGACCATCTATTCCAATTTTCTGTAGGGTTTTTATCATGAATGGGTGCTGGACTTTGTCAAAAGGGTTTTCTGCATCTATTGAGATGGTTATATGAGTTTTTCCTTGGCTCTGTGAATATGGTATATTACATTTATTGATTTATGTATGCTGAAACATCCTTGCACCATGGGAATGAATCCTACTTGGTCATGACGTATAAGTTTCTTGATGACTTGCTGCATTCTGTTCACCAGTATCTTATTGGAGATTTTTACATCTATATTCAATAGGGAGATTGGCATGTAGTTCTCATTCTTAGTTGGGTCCTTCTCCAGTTTGGGAATCAGGGTATTGCTTGCTTCCGGGAATGAACTTGGGAGTACTGCTTTTCTTTCAATTTCATTAAAGAGTTTGAGAAGTAGTGGTGTTAAATAAAATTTAAAAAAAAGAGAGAGAGAAGTAGTGGTGTTAGGTATTCTCTAAATTTCTTACAGAATTCAGCAGTAAATCCATCAGGGCCTGGGATTTTCTTTGTTGGTAGATTTCTAATTATATTTTTTATTTCATTTATTGATATTGGTTTATTCAGGATTTTGAAATCCTTTTTTCTTTCTTTTTAGTCATCTCATATACAGTTCTAATATTTATGTAACCAACTTTATCAGTTATATATGATTTCATCTGAATATTCTATGCTTTTAAAAAGCTTGTATAAATTAGAGATAAACCTAAAAGCCCACATCTAGTCAGGAGTTTTAATATTCTTGAAATAATAAACCTCCTTTCACTACCATGTATTGGGAACATATTTAAAACCTTTTACTTATTATAGTTATATAGTGTCAAATTGTAGGACAAGGAATTTTCTCCTTTAGTATTCATCCTTTTCAAAATGTTCTTGCCTTTTACCAACAACCTGGTCTCTTAGGTAATACTTAGAAACTCTTTGACAAGCATAAAAAAAAGTTTACCAGTACATTAAACTCATATTTAGGAAAAGTTCATTTTCTCACCTAAAATTTTTTTAGTTTCTAAATGTGGTCTATTTTTAAAAGTCTGACTGAAAATTCTTTGGGACTTTTTTTCAAAGAGATTTCTTGAATAGAAAAAGGTTTGTGGTAGGTTCATTACTAGTGTTACGCAGTGAAAGTTATGCCGTGTGGCCTGGGGTAAGATCAGAAGGGGTAGAAAGTGCTTAGCCACTTTCAGGGACACTGACTTTTCCATGTCCAACTGTCTTGCCTCTGCCATGCCATGCTGAGTTCCAGGCTAGTGGAGAGGCCTGGGGAGGTCCTGTGGTCCACAGTCTTAAATGAGGTCCCAGGCAAAGGAAGCATCTACCACCAAACTTGTGTGTGAAGAGCCTTGCAGAATATTCCAGCCCCAGATATGGAATCATTCTCAGCTATGTCAGTCATCCCAGATGAGACTACAGATATCCTGTTTCCTATGTGTTTTTTCTGAATTCCTGACCCACAGAATCAGGAGTGTAATAAAATGGCTGTTTAAAGCTGTTACATTTGGAGCAATTTATGAAACAGAATTTGTTGAAACATTAAGTTTGGTGGTGGTTTTTTGCCTTAAAGTTTTATAGTTTTACTCAACAAGTATTATAATTTATTTAAATTAGCTTTTAGTTAATTTAATTTTTGTTATTATGGTGATGAAATCATTCTCACTAAAGTACTGCTTTCTGATGTAATCTCAGTTTTCTAGCTTGCATTTTCTTTCTCCTTATGATTTTAGATAATCATTTTTATGTATCTAATATAAGTTTCTAAAACTTTATTTGATTTCTTTAGGTTTTATAGATACTACAATTATACCATCTAAAATGTACATATTTGGGTACTTTAAATTTTATTTTTTATTTTATGGAAAGGAAAGTAAAACAATATTTCCTTCAAATACTTTAAAGCACATCTATTTTTCAGTCATTATATTGTATAATACTCCCAGCACAACATTAAGTCTTAGCATCAAGGGCTGGTGTTCCTAATTTGTTACTGGGTTTAGTAGGGAAATTTTTCACATTTCATGTATATTAAGCTAATATATCATACAAAAATAAAATACCCATAAAATAATAGAAATAAATTTTAAGTCTTTGTATTAATTTTGAAGATCATTTAAAATGTATATTTTAGTACATTTCTAAGATTACTTTTTTCTTTCAGTTCCACTTAAGCAGGAGAGGTAATTTGAGGTTACATTGATGAATTACTCATTCAAAGACGGATACAAAATGATGAAATTGCTTTTAGAGGTCTGCTTTTGCTTATCTCTTGAAATAATGGAGTTCTGCTGAATGGAGTACTAAAAACAAAACTGGTATGCAATACCTTGTGCTCTGCTGGCTGACTAATCCATCTCCTCAGACAGTTTTTAGAGTCCAAAATGCAGCATAAAGTTTTCCACCTGTGTGGGTGGATTATTGTGTGGCTTCCTGAAATAATCTCTCATCTTTTAACACTGTTCTGACCCAGTTTGGGAGAGTATCTTTAATATCTTGTTCTACTTCACTGACCTCCAGGCAGAATAGCCGGAAATATCTACATTTAACAGACAACTTTCATCTTCGGGCTCAAAGGGGTCAACTTTCTTTATAAAGGAAGTTGAAACTTATATCACAAGACAGTTTTTTTATATGGTTTTACTCTCTATTTTATAACCCCTGAAAATAGAAAGCAGAGATGCGGAATAACTCAAATGCCTTAGAATAGTGTGGAGCTATTGATGGGAGAAAATGAAAAATCATTGGCTGCACCCATGTGCGGCTCACCATTGATTATTTGTTAAGTCCTAGGCACTCACCCCAGAAAGAAAACAGAAACATGTATGTGGAAAATAAGGAAAAGCTATATCAAAACCCAGAGCAGTGACTCACTCATGGAGGAGTGGAATGGTGAGTTACTTGTGAAAAGCAGTAACGTTGAGAATTCACAGTACATTCTGTCTGTAAGTCGATAGGAAGACAGGTGGATGTTATTTGGCAGCTGGGGGACTGAACATGATGACTTGTGCACCATTTTATTATTGTTCTCGATTCTTCCAGCATCCTCCTTATGCTAAGAGTACTTAACCTTGCTTATGCCTTTGTAACCTGGGAGTGTTTTGTGAGAGAAGACATATCTCCACCCCCTTGTCATGTGACCTTTTCTGAGGTGAAACTTAAGAGCCATGTGTGTTTCTGCCAGCCTTTTTCCTTCTGTCCCGACAATGACATGTCCTCCAGAGGGGCTCTTCCATCAGCTGACAAGAGCCCCTACTGCCTTTGGGGACATGAAATATGATCAAGAAGTAAATTTCTATCATTAAGTACTGATGTTTGACTGGGAAAAGGGGGCTTATTTGTTACCAGATATTCAAGTGAAATTTAATCTATGTGACTCAAAATAAGGTGTACCGGTTAGCTCTAAAATGAGTTCCAGTTTAATGGAAACCTAGACACATCCTATTTGTTTGAAAGTTTAGGTTTAATTAATGCTCTCTGCTTAGACTCAAGAAACTGAAACACTCAAAACCTTGCACTTAGGGTGTCATAGGCAGAGTTAAGGCAACAACTTGATGTTTAGAAGCTATTATTCAATAGCATCTGTCACTATAAACCTGATTTAGTCACATACATGGCACACAGGAACTGGCAAAATTTTCTCTATAAAGTGCTTGATTTTAGATATTCTAGACTTTTCAGGCTACATAGTCACAAATAATTTGTAAGCAAAAACAGCCACATATAGATCATAAAAGGCATATGAGCCTAACAATATTCTAATTAAAATCAGGCAATGGCTTGAATTTGGCCTGTAGGCTTACCCCTGGTTTAGCATAAGAAAAACTAAAAAGAAATCCTCGCAAAAGCAATTCAAACACTGAATGCTCTACAGCTATTCCTACTGTGATTTTAACATTAAAGTTGTAATGGCCACTTAAGAACATAGACAAGTCTTTTGTTTCTTCCATATATAAAACAGAGACAGGAAAGGTGACTTCATAATTTTTGTGTAGAAATTAAGAGGAAATATAAAGTACCAGACAGCAAGTGCTTAATGAACTTCACTTCATCTTTCTTTGTGCTACTCTATCAGACTGGGAGTAGAGTTTCAAGGCAGGACTATTTAATTCATGCTAATGACTGACGTCAAATAAGGAGGTAAAGCACAAAATTCTTTTAAGTCAACATTTGCTGACGAATTGGTGAGATAAGACTAACTTATGATAATGATAACTAAGTATCAGTAAGTCACAATTTATTACGTCAGTTAGATCACAAATTATATTGACTGACATGGAAATGCTTTATTTCAAAGCAGAGGTATATTTTAAATGAAGAAAATAATTATTTGTGTTCTACACAAATTCATGAAATTCCAAAAGTCTTGCATCATAGCTCTGTTTTATACAGACAGGGAGGAAAAAAAACAAAACTCCATTGCTCTCTGCTATGTTAGAGGCTGCTCAATTAAACAGTGATTTACTGGACTCAGACTGGGAGGCTGAATTTTCTTCCAAAAAGCAATGAATCTTAGTATGTTGCTCTATGTTGTGTTAAATGTCTTCTCATGAATAATTAGGATCAAATTTGCTCAGGAGCTTTGTTAGTCAGATTTCTATCACACTGACAGATACCTGAGGTGATGAATTTAAAAGGAAGAATGGTTAATTTTATCTCAGGATCTCAGAGGTCTTAGTCCACAACTGCTTGGTCCTACTGTTTGGGGCCTGTGGCAGCATAGAGCATCATGGCAGGAGCATCTGCAGGAAGAGGTCTAAGGGCAGACATCCCAATGTCCCCTGTAAAGGTACATTCCCCAGAGATGGCACCTTCTACAATTAGTCCACATCTCCTAAAGGTCCCACCACCTCTCAGTGATATGGGCAAAGGCCAAGCTTTGGGCTTTTGGGAGACAGTTCAGATTCAAACCAAAGCAGAAGCACATGGCCAATATCCACCACCATATAGATCCTCATGGTATGTGTTGCAACAACTTATCTGCCTTTTCCACTCTGTAAATCTAAGTGCTACGAGAGAAAGTGCACTTACTTTTCTAATATGCTTTCTGCGTGATTAACACTTTACATTTTTCTTACTACGGCTTTTCTTGGAGTTCACCCTCTATCAAAATACTGAAGTTCCATCCTCCTATTCTGACCATTTTCCTGCATGGCCATAAAGATGACCAACCTCACGAACAGCTTTATAGTCTCTGTTCTGTCCACAAGACAGACCATATGACATGTATCAAATTTTATTGCAGATACCAATGTAAATGTGAACTCTTCCCTCCCAAAGTGACAAAAATGAAAGGTAGAAACAGCGTGCTGGGACACTGCGTATGAGCTTAAAGAGACTTTCACCTTATTCACGGAATAGATGTCGTCTTTTCAGTAGGTGAAAACTCTTCTATGTGACAGCATGGTTCCGTGCTTTAATAAACACATGGGGGGGGAGTATGGAACTGGGAAAGGACTCAGAACTAATATGGCTTAAGTCACAAACAGTAGTAGGTAGAGACGGTAGCATTTGAACAAGGTGATTTGAGATCACCCTCTCCAGAGTTTCTAGAATAGTAAATGAACACTGAAAATATTGTCTTCAGGGCACCACTGACTATAGACCCACTGTGCCTCCAAGTTTCAAAGAAGCTGGACCTAGAAACACAAATTTTAGCAAATTTATCCATAATTCTTGATCTGAAGCTGTGCACGGGATCTGGATTATTAAAGCATGAGCGAGTGATACTTCTATGGGGTCCCATCAGTATTTAATCATCACCACCAGTATTTTTAGGGGAAGCATGGGAAATAGCAACAGGGGCTATATAGTGGGCAATACACAAATAGGTGGGCAAACATTTCTCGTAAGAAATTTCCTTCTTTTTCGACTTTGTACATTTTCCTTGGCTCAGAATCGTTCTAATCCTGGGTTGTCAGAATTCTTACACTTAGAACTGTCAACAAATAAAAACAACATGTAAGTTGGGGATGTATGAAAAACTGCCACTAAAATAATTGAAAACTGAACCAAATATGTCATATGCACAATCCACTTTCTACAAATCTAGGGTTGTATTTTCATGGGAGGGAAAATGAACTAGTGTGAGTTTAAGCACCAAGGGCAGGACAGAACTGAAAGCACTCCTCAGTGAGAGAACGCAGTTCTCTGAGGAATTTTCGGTTCTTTATCCTCGCAGGCCCTCTTTGGTGCCTTGCGTATTGGGGCGTGTCTGTAGCATGGTGCCTTTGAGATTCCTGTAATTTGCTTTTGACCCTTCAGATGATTTTCATTATCACAGGCTAAACTGACTTTCACATGAAACATATCATCAGAGCAATCGATTGGAATCCGGCTCTGTTCTGTTTACGATGATAGCCGAAGGATCACAAGAAAAGCAGGTCACTGTTTCCTTACAGGGGTTTTGGCATTCAGCCCCCTGACAGCCTCCAGCCTGAACTATCTCGTGAAAACAAGTTCAGTCTTTGACTACTGACAACAATGAATCAACTGTATACCTACCTGTCAGAATGGCAGTATGTCAGACTATCTGGATACCAGAGTAGAGGGGAGGAGACAGCATGAGAAATGTCTATTTAAATAGAGTCTGAAGCCACAATATTTAGTCATTCTGATAAAGAATACATTTATATCAATTCATACATCTCTTCAGACATTTTTGCAAATCTTTCAGTTCAATTCTTTTGAAAAGACAATCTCCGGTATATTTTCTGAGTCAAATGAGTTTTTCAGTATTAAAAATTAAATTATCATTTACTCTGACATTTAAAAGAAAGTGGAATGAAGATTTAAATAGGAGTATGGAGTTTAATTTCCACTGATTCATTTTATCATGTAAATATTTCCTATTTGATATCCATCAGTTTCCTCAAACTCTACACACTTGATTCTCTTTCCTGTCAGGCTTGTGGCCTGTGGTTTGAACTAACCGTCTTTGTCAAGGAGTTAAAATGAATTTGCTCCTGATGCACAAAGCCGGCTGGATCAGTGGGACCACTAACCACGGATCTCACAAAACAAGCTGCCAACCACACAGAACACGCCCATGCCTTAGAAATGCTCCCTGTCAGAACTCGAAATATATTTTCAAGTATAACTTACAAAAAAGTTCAACAACACAACACGTAGAACTAATTACTTGTCAGATAGAGGTGAAAGGCTCAGACATTTCTGAAGCCAAAGGAGGGAAGTTAGATCAGTTACAGGACAGTTCCGGTTTTCTGTCTTCGTCCTGGACCAAAGCAATGACACAGACTTTCTATTGATTTGGAACTCCATCTAGTGAAGGACTAGAGAAAGTGCATTAAATCAGAAAGGAAAATTACAAACTAAAGCTTGGTCTGACTGGCTTAATGCTTCCCTTTAGACTATTTTAAATGGCCCTGAAGTGAATGGTGCTGTTATTTTTTAAGTTAAGGGAAAGAAACACAGAATGACCACCGTGTACTCTAGCACTGACGCGATTCAGCTGATTATCCCACCTGCATCTTGGGATTGGCTGGTCGGCCTCATGTCTTAGCCCTTTCCTGCTGACTATAGAATAGAGCGGAATCGGTCAAATCAATAATTTCATTTTGCCCATAAGTCATCCTCTGGAAATGGTGCCAAAGCTTCTGAGGAGAATGCTGCCAGGGAGCCAGTTTTGCAAACATGCATCTATGAGCCATGGTGTTTTTCAGTTAAATAATACCTATTTCTGCGACCTCAGCTATCAAAAATTCAAATTTTTTCCTCAAACTCAGTAACTTTTATCACCAAAATATCTGCACCAACAGCACCTATTTCACAGTGTACTGCACACAAATAGCACTTCATAAATATAACATCACTCACTAACTAGAGGTGGCAGTTAGAATTTTTAACCAGGGAAGAAAGCTGACTGTCTTTGTCAAGGAGTTAAAATGAATTTGCTCCTCATGCACAAAAAATCATTACATTTTGAATTCTTCTATATAAAACCATGTCCTAATTCATTTATTTACCACTATTTTAGCTTCTGAATCCCACAGTTCAGTGCCATATCCCTTGGGACTTCTATCCATGTGTTCTCAGTACTAAATAAATGGTGTATGATTGCTCTATACTTCTCAGAGTAGGGTGAAAAATGCACAGCAAAACAACAGGAGAACCCCCAGTCACACTACTGTGGTACTTTTATTAGCATAAACTATCAAGACTTCCTAATTAACCTTGCCATTCCTTCACGGTCTGATTCCCATTTGTCTTATTCTGATTTATCTTATCATCTTAGTCTGACTTCCAGAACATCTCACCTCTCCACTCTTGATGGGAAACTTGCTTTGCCATTTCCAGTTGTTACTCTGAAGTCAAACTCACCCCGCCATTTTGGCATGACAGTCTTTATGAGTGAGTGACACTAGCTAGTCTTACACAACAGGAAACACCCTATTCCCTTGCTCATGATGCTAGGTTTTCCTTTTAAGGGAAACAGGAAAGCCTCCCTTTGGGCTCCCTCATTTTAGCTTTCAAAAAGGCCAGGTCTACCAAAGCAAAATTCCAAAGGTGAGGCTGTGTGAAATGCCATGGTGTCCTTCAAAGAGTACCAGCTGATGTTTCCAAATAATGGAAAAGCCTTCTAAATAAGAATTGTCATCTCTCTTGGTTTCCCCCACCCCTGCAACCCTTCTTTTAATACAAATGCTACAAGTAATTGCTAATATTGGAAGCACACATACACATAAAACCATACAATGCATGTATTCATATGCGTATAATTCCTTCTGTGGTCTCACAATACTTCATTTAAATTGACATCTTCTTTATTTTTAACCTGACACAAAAATTACTAATTCATTTGCCTGCCTTAGAGAGCTCATTTTAAAAAAAAAAAATCACAGTGATCATGAGGTCCTTGTAGACCTAATAATCAACAGAGAATATATAATTTATATATTTTTAGAAGACATAGGACATTCTCTGAACCCCCAGAGCAACTATTTGTAACAATTGCGATAGGAAGTCTGCTTTGAGACAAAGAAGAAAAGAGCTATTTCATGGGCAAAGTGGATTTATCAAGTAGAAGAAAAGAAAATAGCCTCTAGGTTGAGTGGAGGCATCTGCGGAAGGTTGCCTAATGTGAAAACCTAAAGAGAAATGATTTGAGGGATTATCTGCACACACCCAGTGTACCCATCTAGTTTTCACTAGAGTTTTGTCCCAGTGATGCTAAGATGCAATGCTAATGAGAAACTCAATTAGATTTCTATTGTGCTGGCGCCTCCTGATGGTCTTACCATTTCTCTGCTCATGGTTTTCAGAGAAAGCCCTGTGGAAACTTTCCATGGGTCTGTTTCCTGGCAGGACACAGAAGTAGGAGTAAATGGCACAGCTAAATCTGGCTTCCCTCTTCACCCCCCACCAATTTTGTTCTCTCTCTTTTCCCAACAAATGAATGGCAAAGGGTAATGAAACAAAAAAAAAAGTTAAAATAAAAATGGCTTGCTGATGTCTCTCTGAATAAGCTAGGATGAGATTCTGAAATTAAACCCAGCAGGCAGAATCCTTCCAAAAGCTGCCCAGGCCGGCCTGCTGAAACCGATTCCATTAAAGTGCAGTTACGCTTTCCCATTCCACACACAAAGAGATGCCCAACTGAGAAATTCACTGAGAAACTTGAGCAGAAGATGTGATGCTACTAAGCCACTGCTCATCAGTTTCTTTCAGATAATTTCAGGGTTATTACTAACAGTTTTTTTCTTTTAAATTTAAGTGAGGCCAAATTCAGAAACTGAGTACCACCAGAGGCTGGCATGAAAGAAAGATTAACTTTCACTCTAGACACCACAAGGTCTCCACCTCCCTGTCAGCTACAAGGTGCACTTTAAGCATGAAACCTTTTTAGGTCACACCCTTCATGTGGAGGCATGCATGGTGAAAAAGCAGGAGGGACAGCAGCCACATGCCCACTTTCAGACCTTCCTGGCCATATCTAACAGCTGTGAGGATTACTATAAAGGTAGAATCACACTGGAGTTCAAGGGACTAAAGGTGGAACTGTTTGCTTCTTCAAATCACCAGAACTCAGAAACCCAGCTCTCAAGGAACTAGAAGTTACGTTCCACGTCCTTTCCCTCTTAACCTGTTCCCCCTGAGCATTTGACAGTTAGAAGAAAATTCTCCCCAGAGCACAGGGCACAGTGCAGGAAAGCAGGAGGAGCAGAACTATGGCTACAGAAAGCTGTCCCCACTTCTTATTACCTCTTTAGAAACTGTTGGAGTCAGAAGATGTTTTGTTAGCATTTGAGATTCTATTGACATGCTAGAACATTCTGGTCTGTTGGAACTCAAAAGTAATTATTTCTGAGGTCCAGGGTGGGTGGATGGGGGACTGCTCACCAAAGTTCATGGCAGTCAGAACAGGAAAAGGAGAATGACACTAAACTAAGACTCACAGAATAAGCTAAGAACTGAGAATCTATCTTCATTCTTCAGTTTGAACACTTCCAAACTCTGCATAGTAAATTCTATATTCAGGTTCCTAAAGAAGAGTCAGATGGACACCTTCTTAAATTAATTTCTCTTTAAAAATATTCTTAGCATCAATAAATAAGTGCAGTGTTTTCACATTGGTGAGATGGAGACATACTGCCGCTGTGACTTTAGTCTTCTAAATTACTGTGTGAAATGCCAAATTAACCACATTCCAGAGACCCCCACCCATGGCCGCACATCAAGTGCAAAGAAACTAGTGAGCAGGGACAGTTCCAATTTTCATTACATGCTCTATACCTAAGAGCATTTATCCTCTGACATCTATTCCTTCAATTCAGAAATTCGTCCTCACAAGGATTCCTAAAAATGTCAGTGACAGATATGTGTACACTACGCATGTGACCTATTTACCTTGTATTATTTTTAAACTTCATTTCAATTTTTAAGGAAATCAAAATATAGCAAATACTTCTCCCACAGCAATTCTGTAACCTAAAAGGAAACCAAATTACTCCTATTAAATAAAGATGGTCTTTTGCACGAAGGGGGCTAATGGATCTCCCATTTTCTTACCCACCATCAGTGGAATTCTTCCAACAGAATAATCAAAGACCAAAGCACCTTGAAATGTAGCTTGTTAGCCCTTCTGAGCAATATTCAAATTCACTCTCTTAATCCTATGTTTATTTGTGGAGTATGACTTTACAGGGGATCCCAACGGACATTGGGGTAATAATTGGAGGATGCACTGTAAATCTAGTGGCTCAAATATAAAGCATCATGAAAAGCTACTGATACCTCACTTGCTACTTGACTATTAAGCCTGTGGAGATATATGTTCCCATGTAAGCTACGAGTGATCCATAAATCACATGAAAACTTGCTCACTTCCCTGTGCATTTAAATACATTTATAAGGTTCTCACTGAGCAACTTCGTTTTAGTAGATGCTGTGAATAAAGGAACTAGAAACTTGACTAATGTCAGAAAAGGAAGCAACTGCTTAGAATGACACCATTGGGAGAACTTAAGTGTTGTGGCCACTCCCAGAATTTCACTCGTGGCACTGATAGCCATTTGCATTACCAATTTTGTATTGTATCTTCCATTTTTTAAGGGATTAAACCCAATTAGTAACACACAGGCTTTCTGAAAAGCATCCTGTTGCTAATGTGACCTCCAGGTGAATAAAGACCCTTTGGAGAAAGAGAGCTAGGTTGGCTTTGAATTGTGCCTCCCTTCTTTTTCTCCTTCCTCTGTGAGTTTCAAATGCAGTGCAGTGCAAGGGGACCGAAAGACCACCAATTTATTTTTATCAAAATGTGGTACGAGAGACTCCACACACAAGCCTTTTCAGGGGAGAAACTGTAATTGTGTCCACCTGATAAAATAAAAATTATCACATAATGATAGCAACTAGATTCCTTGAAAAAAGACAACAGGAGTATATATGGTGAAATACCATGAATGTCTATTCATTCAGCTGTGATGACAAGTGTGTTGAAGCCTCAATCCTAAAGGGACATGGAAAGAACAGCCCTGAGAAACCCAGTGGCAAAACTGAATCCATAGGAGCCTGAAGCATCAAGAACGCGAGGCTCAGATTCCACAGCTAAGCTGACAGATGATGAAGAGTGTATTACCTCAATGGCTAAATATTTAAGCTTCATGCAGTGGAAGATATTTGACTGTAAATGAGCCAAGAATACAAAATTTAAAAAAAACTGCCTGTGAAATTATATGGCAGACATAAAATCTTAACTGCCTGAGAGCTCCAGTTTTTTAAAAGCCATGGCTGACAGAGCAAATTAAGCAGCGAGCTGTTTACTATGTTTAACAGAGATAAACTGGCAAATGGAGAAGATGTAATTACCCAGCATGTTTTCCTAAAAATGAATCTTTACTCAGTGCTCTGAGGGGACAACAACTGGAAGGCATTGATTTATTTTGCATTTTATTTATTTTCTCTTTTCAAATTCTCTTCTGGGAAAGAGTCTCTCATGGGTTTGGTAAGAATGTTAAAAATTCAATAACTTAAAAAAGCTGGTCAAATATCAAAAAACTGAGGAACTTTGACTTCGAAAATCAGAGCAAGGGGAAATCACATCACCTCACAGAAGTGAATTCTGGAAAAAGAATGCTACTTGATCGAGGAAGATATCCACAGGATTATCACTAGCATCAAGAGTTACCGTACTATAAATTATACTCCAACTGTGAATCCATAGAAGATAATTCTTGAGTTAGATACATACAGAGATGTTTCTACAGTTAGATTATAAGTTCATTTATTAAAGAATCTGCATTCTTTTTCTTGTTATTAAATAGCAATAATAAAAGAAGATAGTTCCAAGTTAGTTCTGGAAGGAGATATTGTCAAAAAATTCAGAATTTCTGTATAATAACACTTTTAAAAAGTTAAGAATTTCTTTAAGCCAGATGGTTGTTCACACACATGATCATTATATATGAGTAATATTTTAATGTATTAAAATATTTGTTAATCTAAGGATAGATAAACACTCTTCCTCCCCTTACAGCATTTTTTGGCCTATCCTTTGAGGCTTATCTATCTCTTTTGCAGCACCATTGAGACAGGAAATTGACCCTTTTTTAAAGTAGGGAGTTGGAGAGAACATGGATTTGCTGAATGGCGGTGATGTTAGAGTTACTCACGTGTGTATATGCATGCCTCATTTGATTGTAAGCTCATAGAGGGCAGGGAGCCTCTTAACACAGTGTGTGACACCTTGAAAATGTTCAGTTATTACTTATCAAATAAGTGACTGAATGAAATAAAAGCTAAATATTCAGAAATGCATGTTGTGACAGTAAAGTATTTAAGAATGTGCCAAAATATTTTTTTTTCTTCTGGAAATGACAGAACTAAATTTAAGTCCTAACTACAATGAAACATAGAGCCACCAACTGATCCAGACCTCAGTTTCCATGTATGGAAAATGAGAATGATAATGTGAATGAAATTGTCCTTATAAGATTCCTATACAAGCCAAGGGAGATTGTATATATGGAAACATTCATCAAACCACAAAATACACAGTACTGTATGACATTAAAAACAAAAGTGCTTTGTAGTAGAACTGCAAATTCAGCCCCGATCATCTACCTCTCCACTGCTTTTTTGCAATATGATTGAAAGTCTTTCTCATCAAAAGATGCAGTCTATTCCTCTATCTCTAACCTAGGCTGGCCTTACAATTTGCTTTGGTCCATAGACAACAGCAAAAATGATAGAATGTTGATGCTATTTCCAAACTTTCAAGAAGTCTTACAAATAGCTACCTGCTTTCTTGGAACTCTACCACTGCTGGGAGAACCAACCTGGGTTGCCTGAGGCAGGACAAATGATCATGAGGAGGAGAGTTCAATTTCCCCATCCCAACCCAACCCAGCCCAGCCTGGTCCAGTCTAGGACAGCAAACACAGCCAAGATCAGCAACACTGCCTACCGGACCACAGTGACAGCAGGTATAAGAGTAACCAGCCAAGATCTGAGGACCACTGAGAAGATCTGAAGCTCCATGAAAAATGATAAAAGTACACAATTTTAATGCACTGAGTTCTGGGGTTATTTGTAGCAATAACTAACTCATATATACACCATGTTAGCCCTTCACAAAAGAACTTGGGAACATGTCCAGAAAGAAAAGGTAACATGGGAAAAATCATGCAGGTCTTGAGAATGAATGACTATTATAATATGCTATAGTCATGGTTTTCAGCTTCCCACAGCCTTTCTAGGGCAGCTTCAGACAGCTTCTGGCTGCCCTCAGTACTAAGGATGGAGTTTCTGATTTCAGCAGAAAGAGTGCCTTTAAGTTACACAACACTATGTGAGTGACTGCACTTCTTCCAAGACAAAGCTAAAAAGAAACTAAGAAATAGCTTTCTGGACATTCTCACATCTGTTTAAGTATGCCATCCTTTTTAAATATAGCTTCTGAAACCAATCTGCTCTGTCTGACATTTAAAAATCAGCTGATACAAGAAAGTTGGAAAGGATTAGTTACCAAAAGTGGAAAAAGGAACAGATCAGAGGCTAGAGCATCAAAAGGCTATAAAAATCATAGATGTACAGGAACATTTGCATGGAAAGTTAAAGGGAATTGAAAAAGAGATGAAAGAGTAACCAAAGTGATTTTGTGCTGTTTTGTTTTGAGCAAGTATCCTTTCTTACAGAACTCTGGTCATGTATAGGCAAGGCTAATATACAACCATTAGTGGATATTGTGAGCATGATCCCAGATCCTTGAATTACTGAGTTTCTGCTTTACGTTCGCCTTTCTTTTATTTCCCAGGACATAAGCACATCGCTGCATAAACGTGAGAGGAGGTTCTAGAACTCTAAGCATCATTTCTCATGATTAGAAAACTAGATTTACAAAGTTACATGAACTTGAAATAATTCTACAACTCCTACAAATATACTCCCACCTTTGATTGTAGGATTGTTTTGTAGGTTGCAACTTCTGGATCTCAGACCTCCTTCTTCTTTCTTACCAGAAAAAACCTGCAGCCAACTTACTCAGCCATGTCAGCAAAGTTTGAGAAAAACATCTGAGCCTGAGATGGTAAGACTTGTAGCCACAAAATAAATTCAGGTGACACTGACGTATGGAAGATTTTGTTTATGTACAGTGCACCGTGATGTTCATTCATTATGTCAAATTAGTTTTCTCAACAATTGCACAACTAAGGTATTATTAAATGTTTTACAGATGAAGATTACAAAGAAACTTTCTCCAAAAATCTTGTACTTAGGTGTTTTTGTACAGTCAAGAATGAAACCAACTCCGGATGATACAGGATAATTTTTCTCTCCACAACCATTTGAATTTCAAACCTAAGTCTACCAACCACACACCATCTTTGAAACAAACGCTCATACCATGTGTTACTACTATGTGTGTGCATGAACCAAGCATTTCTTTTCTCAGGTGCATCCCTGTCCTTGTGGAGTTTGGTGGAGCCTATAGCACCACGGTGGGGACCCTCCTTACTTAATGATTTTCCTCCACACTCTCCTGCACCTTCTCCAGCTCTGCTCTTGTCAGATCTCAGCTTTGTTCTGTGTTTTACCTTTTCCCTCCCTTTCTCCCCCCTTCAACAAGAATCACAGAGACTAAGCTTGATAACTTGAGCATTAGATTGGCTCTGCAGTAACTGATTAACACGAGACCCTGGGCAAGGAACTTAGAGGGTAACAGTGGAATAATCTACTTCATAGAGTGTGAAAGATAGGAGTAAAGGTATCACAGGTGCAATAGCACAATGTAAGATACTGTAATAATATTCAAAAAATGTTATGAAAAATAAATGCAAGCCTTCTATGAACTTATGGACTATTTCTGAATTCTTGTTATTGAGAAAAATGTCTTCACAGTGACCTTGTGCAGGAAGAATCCACTGTAGTTTATAGTGCTTTCATAGACAGAATCCTGTAGAATCTTTGCCATAAGGAAGCACTTTCTAAAACCTGGTACAAAAACTCTAGACTTTGATGAAGATTTCCCAGAGATCTCTGCGGAAGACGATAATGACTGACTCAGAATCTACTCAGCCTTCTCCCAAAGCACTTTCCTGTTCAGGCTTTTACAGTTACTAAGCACTCTTGCAGTTTTCACGGAGTTTCATATTATTAAGAGTAAGCCCACTGATTGCACTTCATGAGCCATAATTTCATAACTGTGTCAAGTGGCAGAAGAGGCATAATGATAGGAATCCACTTCTGCTAGTGCAGATCATGGTGGAGGTGGTCAGATATCTTTGCTTTCCTCCATCGGCTTTGTAGTGCTTGGTACAAAGTAGTTGTTGGATTAAATTTAACAGGTTCCAAAAACTTGATTTTGAATTGTTGCTAGGTTTCATTATTCCATGTTCTGTCTTGTTAAATTATGTGCAAAGTATGTTATTCTTTTATTTCTGGCAGATTCAGTTATCTTTCAAAATATCTATCCCCATTTCTTTATTTCCATGGGACACGTTTTGGTTTACATCTGAAGTGTCTCCCCAAAGCTTCATGGATTTGGAAGGTGACTGGATCATGGGAGTACCACACTCATCAGTGAGTTAATTCACTGACGAATCCATAATTTAATGCACTATTAGGATGTGGGGCATGGTCGGAAGTGGCAGTTTACTGAGGGTGGGGCCTGGAAGTGTAGATCTCCCTCCCTGGCTACTTCCTTCTCTGCTTTCCTGGCTGCCACATGTTGAGCACTTCTTACCTTCACCATGCCTTTCCACTATGCCATTTCTGCTTCGGAGTCTGCCAGCAATGGACAGACATTGTGGGTCAAAATAAGCTTCGTCTTTAAGTTGTGGGTGTCAGGATGGGAATCTGACAGACAGAAGTAACATATTTTCCTATGCCACTGACACTGCCTTTAATTAGACGGCTAGCAGCAGCTAATGAAGAGTACAATAGCATCTCCACTACCTCTCAATGTTGGGTTTATCTGCACCATTTGGTCAATGAGGTATCAGCAAGTGTGATATGAACAGACTCTTGTGATGATCTTGTCCTTCTTTTTCATAAGAACATGCTTTGGATAGTCAGTTTTCAAAAAGAAGAGATGCACAGGGCAGAGAGCCATTTCCCTCTGAAGTCAGCTCCAATTAGCCATCTATCATCATCTACTCCCTCCCTACACATGTGCCTGTAATATGTCCCAATAAAAATTTTGTGATTGTTTGCCTGGCAATATTATTGTGGCAATAAGTTATATTTCTGCAAAGACAATAAAGAAAATTCACTGTTTCAAAGAAGATTATAAGTATTAGAAAGAATATTACACTCACTTGTGAAATTGTAAAACCTCCTCTAATACATATTTTTCCATCATAGACAGCTTCATCCTTAAGATATATTTTTTCTTTTCTATATAAATATACTTTTCTAGTACTCCAGCTATTTTCTAACTCTAAATTCAAACTCTTTACACCTTATCACCAGATGGTCTCAAGAAATTTGCTTTTACTTCCATCCTTTAAGTAGCATTTTCAGGGACTTGTTTGGTTCTCTTTACTGTCCTTTAAATATCATTTGCAGGGACTTGGATCACTCTCCACAGGAAACTTTCAAATTCTATTCCCAGCGTGACCTTTTATTTATGTGCTTATGTTGAGTTCTGGCTCCCAACAGACTGCCTGCTGCTGGCTCTTCTACTAATATCACCTACTTGAAATGCCTAAAAACCACTTCCAGCAACACCTTCTTCCAACTTACTCTTTCATACCTCTTTTATAAATCATCTTCAAAGCAAACCATACACAAAATCTAAGTAATAACTATACTTTACAAATCACATACATTCAATAACTACCAAACACTTTGCAGTTGAAATAGTTGTGTCTTTGACAAAACCTCAAAAATTTTTGTGTTTTGTTTTTTGTTTGGTTTTTTTGATTTTTTTTCCAGTGTTGTGGGAGCTTTCAAAGCTGAAAGAACATTATTTGGAATAATTTTTATAAGCCAACAGAGTCTTTGGTAATATGATTTTGTCTTGAATGTATTCTCTAATTTCAGAATTTTTTTCTTTTGGGATGGACTCTCTCTGTGCTGGTCAGGCTAGCCTTCAGTTCACTCACTGTGTGTAGCACAGGCTGGTCTCAAACTCACAGTGATCCTCTCACCTCAGCCTCTGAGCACTGGGATTACAGGCATGTACCTCCATGCCCAGCTCCAAATTTCTACTATACACAGTTTTTAATAAATAACTGGTGATGATGCACAGATGGTGAAGCCTCACCTATATTAATAAAAACAAGATTTGGGGTAATCATTTTATAAAGAAAGGAGAATGCAGGAAAACTACAAGCCATTCTCACATTGATTAACAAAGTTAAAGGCTGATTTTCTGTGCTGTACTATTTAAAAATCAGTGACTAATAAAAAATGTAAGCAACAGTTATTCAACCTGGCAAAACAGGGATTAAAATTTATCATGCAGAACACTGCCCATAAAAATGTGTTTGCGACTAGATTTTTTTGCCATTCAAAAAGGATATAGCACCATCAGTTTTTCTATAGGCATTTAATGAAGGGACCCTGGATGTAAATTGTGAATTGCATGCTGTATTTACTCATTTACCCATTTAATAAAGCTCTAGGGGTTTCCTACAGCTGGTCGAATTTCTACCACACTGTGCATTACTGGGAGACATTTTATCATGGCTAGCAATGAGAATTCGAGCAGAGCCTCCAGGGAGAAGGCAGCTAGGGCACATCAGAGTTCCAGACCAACCTGCTGAGCTAAAAAATGACTCTGAGAATATTTATTTGGTGAATTCTTAGGCACGAACCACAAGTTTCCCAAATGTATGTGAGGTTTATTGACAAAAGCGAGTGACTAAGCATTCTTTCAGGCACTCAGAAAGGCCACACAGGCACACACGTTCCAGTAAATGCAGAACCTGTGGTTTTATGTTTATTTCACCGCTTTTTGAATTTGAGTTCTTGCATTAGTGAGGTTTTTTGTGTGTGCAAGTGAAAATGGGGAAGGTTTTTTTTCTTTAACTCTATACCTTATCCTTGTTTTTCACCTAAATATTAAGCCTACAGCAAACTTTATCTAATTGAAAATATGAAGACGGAACATGTCAAAGTGATCAATAAGGAGCATGAAATAAGATATTTCAGAAAGGTCTCTTTCTGTGTGAAAGAGAGAAACAGAGAAAATGATTTTACTGCATTAGAACTAAGTCAAAAATCAAGTGGAACACTTCTACACGATACTCACTATAATGTACATCTTCTTCCTGGCACCACTACCAATGACAAACAAAAAGTTCTCTTAAAAGAGTTATGGTATTAAATTTTAGATCCATGGTATTTTCTGATTGAACTATAAAAGGATACACAGTAGAAATTAATTTTGAAGACATGATTTGATAAATTCTTGTGTTTAGATTAAAATTAATCATAGTTCAGAGATAGTTCTGCTGGTTTATATTTCCATTATATGAGTGTAAGGAAAATGAAATTGAGAGACAGCTGCATTCCAAACTTAAAACCAATTTCTTATTCTAAAAATTCAGTGTAGAGTTCCTGATCTCCTCTGTTATTTTTCATAAAACCCCAGTCTACAGTCACAGTTTTTCTAAGTTTCTTGACGAGTACTGGACTAGAGAAATTATTTGATAAGGGGGACATGACTCCATCACCGAGAAGAGGAGGTAGCACAAAATAGGTACTCGGTATATATGTTTGAAAGGCTGGGCAGATTCAAGTGAGAATTATGTATCTCTAATCATCTTTTTATACTAAAGCTTTGCCAGTTCCCATGCAGATGTGTCTAGTAGTGACTTCACTAACTGGTCCACCATCTACCACGCAGACAACCAGCCCTTCAGGGTTCACTGAAAAACAGTACTCATTGTAAGTCAGACAAGCGATACTACCATTGAGTAAAGCACTCTCTACCTTGTCACTGTCTACCTCCCCAAACAATAAGACACTGCCATTTCTAGGCTATCCGAATAGGGACACATTTTCATGAGAAAGAGAACGTGGATCAAAGATAGTTAGTAGGAAACAGCTAAACTAAAGTAAAGGAGGCTTAGCTATCTGTAAATTTTGTTTTTCATTCTAAATTAGTGGTGATTTGGCCCAGAGACCAACTCTGCTAGTTTCACATAACAACATGGAGGTTGTCTTCTTCATGGTGACACTAGAATTTCAACTCCTGTCTCCCCTAAAATGTCTTCTTTATCGTCACTCTTAACCTAGAATTTCCTACATAGATCATCATTCATTAAAAAGCAACGGCTCCTAGCCCTTCCAAGACACAAAGAAACTGCATAAAAAGATGACCTTGGGAATCACTAAGACAAACCCAATCACATCCTCAGAATAAGAAGTCATTTTTTTTTTTAACATTTCTACAGGTGAGATGGAAAGGAAGGTCGGAATTACTGTGTGCCTAATGAACTACTGTTAGCATGTAGGTCACCCAAAAGGGTAAAATGTCAGTTCACACCTTAAATTACTGATTAATCATTCAGCAAGCACTTATTATACATTTACTAAGTGGTAGTGACAATGTGGGGAAACAAAAGGAAGTAAGAATATTAACCATCCGCTCCATTACTGAACACTCAGCACTAGGGTGGGCTTTGTTGATGTGGAACCTGTGTGGCTTGGGGCCCCAATCTCAGAACTGCATTCTGGGTTTAACCCTCTGCCATTGTAATCTTGAAATTCTACATGATTCCAGAACAACTGATCCTGTGTTTTATTTTTTTACTGTGGTCTAAAACAGCAGAGCCTGGCTGGGAGGCTGAAAGTCAATATGGCTAACCCTAACATGACAGGTTTGCCAGTGTTTTCGTCTCTCTGTCAATACTATCATTAACACAATGAGGAAAACTTCATTATAACACGGCGGCGACTACAATAATCAACCTTTTGCAAAACTTTATCAACCATCTCCTTTCACAGGTCATTTCTCATTGCCTCTTTCTCTGGTCTCTCATTTAACTCCATCTTTTCCAAACACTCAAAAAGATGTTGTATTACGGGGACAATTTTGAGGGATCCAATAATTCACAGGAGGATGTGGGAACAATCTACAGACTATGAAAAAGAAATTTTGCCAGCTACTTCATAGAGGGCTACTGTCTGGAATGCATAAAGAACTCAAAGAAAATAGACTTCAAAAGAAAAGACCCAATAAACACGGTCAAGTGAAATTAATATACAGTTCTCAGAAGAAGTACAAATGGCCAATAAATTTATGAAAAAAATCAACAACTCTGGATATTAGACAAAATAAATTAAAACAACACTAAGAATCCATCTTACTCCAAAAAGGAGTGACTATCATCAAGAATTAGATAATAACAAATGCTGACAAGCCTGCAGGTAAAAGGAACTCTTCTATACTGTTGGTGAGAACGGAAAAATGAAAACTCATACAACCACTATAGAAATCAGAATGAAGATTCTTATAAAAACTGAGGCTAGAAATACCTTTCTTCCAAGATATTCTCCTTCTAGAGATCTTCCTGAAAAAGTTGAGGACATATTCATGCAGACTCATGCTTTATAACAGCACAATTTATAACTAAATCTTTGGTGTGGTCCATGCCATAAAGAAGCATAAATGTGAGCCAACTGTAGTAAAATGGATGCACCTTGAAATCATAATGTTAAAAGAAATATGTCAGACACATAAGCTTAAATATTGCATGGTTTCTATTGTAAGCCAAATTGAAAGTATAAATGCATTAAAGAGAAAAATAAAAATAAATAATAGGAAATAGAGAAACAGACCTTGTACAAAATGGAGAGGGATCAAGAGATGGAGAGATGGAGGGTACAGGGGGAGAAAGCAAGGGGAAGGGGAAAAAAAGGATTCAGAAATGACTACACATGTACTAACTGCCCACAGTGAATGTGAGTACTATGTGCTGCAAACATGTGCTAATAAAAATGTTTAAAATTAAAAGATAAGCCTTTTGTTCCTGGCATAAAAATGGAAACAGATCAATACAATACATTGGAATGTCCAGAAATGGAATAACATATTTTTAAATATATAACATGCTAATGCAAAAGTCTCATAATAAAAGTATCAGGAAGAATTAATCAACCAACTGAAATAACTGGATAGTTTGAGGAACATCATCAGGTTAGGTCCACATTTTATACTGTACACAAAAATATCCGCCACATGGATTAAAGAGTTAAACACAGGAAATTCAGTGACAGAAAAATCAGCAGGAGATGGAATGGAATATTTATCAGATTTGTGAAAGAACAGTACCTTCAGCTTTGAAGCAGTGGAATAAATCATGAAGGAAAAGACTGACAGATTTGAATACATAAAAAATTTAAAACATCTGTACAATAAAAAAAGTAAAAATAAAAAGTACATTATTCAGAAGGCAATATTTGCATTCCATGTGGCAGACTTTTAAAACCCAAATGACATATATATGCTCATTGAAATTTATAATGAAAACATTAGATCCCAAAATATAAATATGTAAAATAAAAAGACAATGAATACACAGAGAAACACAATCAGCAATGAAGACACAGGGAAATTGTTCAATTCATTAACAGTTAATACTGCATAAAGAAACACAAACTTGAGATAG